>JAQZBX010022412.1:14542-31684 GCA_029593785.1 Cabassous unicinctus
AAAAAAAAAAAAAAAAAAGCCAACAGATTTCTGGGACTTTGCATCAGCACCCCTTTGGTTGACTAATACAGATGGTAATAGCTAAATCAAAGCCCATGGAAAATTGTGAGCATGAGAGATATGTAGATTTAATTAAAACAGTAAGGAAACATTCACAGTGAAAAGGGAAAAAATAAAATTATTTGAAATTTCACATTCCCAAAAACAATCTTTGATAAAGTCCAAACTCCAGATATTTTAGGAGACTCAGGAAGTAATATAACATCATTCATTATTTTACTTCATCACTAAGAAATTATTAAGCCTTGTGATTCTGCCACTCCAAAACAGAGAAACACATTTCCAATTTATTTTCATACTGAATTCAGGCTATCAGAAAATCGAGACAATCATTATGCTTCGTATTGTCATAACTATCAAGATTATTCATTTGCTGTCTCAGCATCCATCTCACATTGCCTAAAATACTTGCCTCATCACTGTCCTTTGGACTAGTTAATTAGCAGCTTTCCAACCCTGGGGCATAACTTTTCCCACAGGGAAAATGCTACATCTGTGGGTACCACCCACACAGCTCACCCAAAACCCACAGCTGTTTCTACAAGTTAAACTGACCATCCTACCACCTTCAGACCCCTAGTCCCTTCCCCTTTCCACACTTGCTTGCTTTAAATTAACCAATCCTTGACTCCTGTGGAAACCTACTAACATCCTCCCCTGAACAACATTAAGGTCCCAAACCCACAATTCCTTTTTGCTCTGCTTGTATGCTCCCCACCTACTGGTTAGTCACCCCAATCAATCACATTCTCCCCAGCTTCTCAAGGCAGCCCTCTCTTTCTCTGAGACCAATGAGTAAGAAACTGTCCTCTTGTATTTTGGTGTCAGTTTCCCTTTGTGTTGCAGCTGAGCTCCACCCAATTGCCCAATTGAAATTCAACTTATTAATTTGAAACAAGTGTTGCAGGGAGCTGGGTGTGAAATGAAACATATTGCCTTTTGCCTACTCTTGGCCTAAATTGTCTCTTTCAGATAGGTAATCCTATCTGAGAAGGACCCATGGCTTGCTAATGTCCATCTTTGGTTGTTTCCACCTTTTGGTTGTTGCTACCTTTTGTCTCTGTTGGGGGTTACCTAAGCTTTTGACTCCAAACTGGCAGTCCTGTAGATCTGTGCTCTCCCCAGGATCTGCAAACAGCCAGCCCTATCATGGCAGGAAGGGAATTCCTGTGGTTTCTAGTATCCCCCAAACAGGACCTTGTGTTGTGTGACACAGACACTGAGGGACATTGGCTACATAATGAAGGCCTTGTTGCAGTTCCCACAGTAGGAACTTGCAAGACAGGAGATATGTGTCCCAGCCTGAGCTGTGACTCCTGAATTAGTCCACACATGAGTTGAAAGGGTGAGTGCTAGACTTCCGGGTGCCTGGACCACAGCAGCTGGGAAACTGATGTGGGATACTCCAACCACTGTGACTGAGGACCTTGTGTATAGGTTTTAAACCCACCCCTAGTTTGAGGGACACCCCTTAATGGGAAGCACAGTAGCATACTGCAAGAAATGGTGATGCAAGTGTCTGCCAGCTGCCATCCTTATGTTGCTGCTGTCACTGTTCATCCCCTAACCCCATGGGAATCAAGGCACTAACTTGGGGAAAGTTGGCTAAGGAACAACTGGGCAAAATATAAAGGCACTAAGCATATTGTACCAGCATTCCTTAAGACACTGGAGGAAGTTTCTAAATTGCTTAAGAAATATAAGACTCCCATGCAATCTGCAAGGACCATACACAGTGCCGTTGCATAACATACATCAAGGCACTGGTGTTACACTTCTGTGGCCTGGGGGCTATGACTAATCATCCCAACACCACAACACTAGTAAAACAAACCCCAACCCCAATGAGGTAAATTGGGACACTCTGGAGTGACTGATGGCTGCCTAGGAGTCTGCTCAGCAGGAACCACAAATGTTCACTGTAACCAAATGTAATGTCAAGTAGGGCCCCAAAGGGAGTCCAGATTGGAAAATAAAACTCAAAATTGTACTTGTTTGGAGTCTCAAACCCCACTTAAAATTTTGTTCAAGGCAACAAAGAGAAAGGAGGAGATTTTTGGGGAGAGTCTTGAATATAATGTCCAAATTGCTCCTGTCATCCTAAAAAATGAGGAGTTGACAAGAATCACTAAAGGCTCTATTCACCTCCCTTATTGATTTAAATTTCTAAGGCATAAAAAACAGATACATCCATCCATAGCACTTTTACCACCAAGACAGATGCCCACTGGCAAACAATTAAGGAGGGATGATTGTTACTTAAAATATTGAGATGCTGCAATAAGCATAGCATTTCTGTGAACATTCAATAAAAAGAGACCCAGAGTTCATCTCCAGCCTTGAGAAATTCCTTTTTGATAATGAATCATGGAAAATTTTCTTTCAGGGACTTCCTCCCCCAAATTACCATAAGTGTTGTTCAACCTTATCATCAGAGCTCAGACTATCAGCAAAGCTACAGATGAGGTGGAGCTACTGTTAGTACATGAGGGACTCACATCAAAGTCACAAATCCAGGCTGTACTTACAGGCCATTGTAGGCCATGACAAATGGGACCCCCACGGGAATGCCACATCCAGTCAAGGTGACAAATGATGCAATATTACCTGAAAACAGATACCATGGGGATAAGACTTATAATCCAAGGTATCCCCAAAGAGGGAATGTTTATACCTACTATTCTTTGGCATAATAACTTTATTTAGCAGTTCTTAAGGTCTTCACCAATGAAAGGTGATCAGCTATCAATTATACCAACTTTAATGCAGAAGTCCCACCCATCAAAATTTATTTTCCTAACATAACTTAATTAAATAAAGATATACAGAGGAACATGGGCAATTGCTTTGCTGTGACTGACTTAGCCAACATAATTTGCTCAGTGCCAAGACCTGAAATAATTTTAAAAAACTTCCTAACCACTTCTACCAAGAACTTAAAAAGGTCTTTAAATAAATGCTTAATACTTTGAGTATATAGCTGATATTTGATTAAGGGGTGACTCTAAAGAAGGCCTCTCCTATATTCTGAATGTACCTTTACTGTGACCTAAAACTTCTTTGAAGACAATATTTTTAAAGAAGTAAGACACTGGGGAAGAAATGGAAGAATATGCCACTGTACATACAGGATAACTAATATTACAGTAATGAAAGACAAAACATCAAAAAAATTTTATTTCATTTTATTTTTTTATTTTTAAAATATTTTTCATTTTTTTTAATACCCCCAATTTTTTATTTTATTTTAGTTTTACTTTCTCTAGATTATTAAGTACTTTATGTTTCAACCAATCATTATTATTTCATTTTTTTATTACTCAGATTTGACATTATTATTGGCTTCAGTTTTGAAGAAGTTCTGGATCACATAAGGGTTAAAACTATGGCAGGGGAGGATCAATGCGGTGGGATGCCAGTGATGGGGGACACATGGGAGGAAGTTCACCTGGGCATAAATATAAGGTATATAATTAAGTTCAAATGTTCATGGGGCATTGCCACAGTGGGTAGAGAATCACCCAACAACTGAAAGTTTATTGAATTCCCATCCTGGGCAGCTCTGCCACATTCTCTAATGGAACAACAACAATCCCCCAAGTACAGGGCCAATGAATAGTGAAGAAAGATGGTCAATTGATAGGCCATTGATATTGATTACTATGCCTATGAGCATTTTGCTCTTGAATTTTCAACTTAGCTTAGTGTTGTAGAGTGCCTAAGAGTTACCTCCTGGGAGCCTCCTTGTTTTTCAAATGTGGCCTTTCTCTAAGCCAAACTCAGCATATAAATGCATTGCCTTTCTTCCAGGGAGGGACATGACTCCTGAGATGAGACTTCCTGGCACTTAGGGATTACTACCAAGCACTGGTTGATGATACAACTGGAAAAAAGACCTTGAATAAAAGGGGGAAAAGATAAAGCCAAATGAGTGTGTATGGCTAAAAGAATTCAGAGTGAGTCAGGAGGTCATCAGAGAGGTAACATTTATGCACATTTCAGCAGAATCTCAAAGATGGCCAAGGTAGATAATACCCCCAAATAATGGGGCTCCTGAGGACTCCAGAGACACCTAGGTCCTATGGTCATGGCAGATAGTTCTGGAGTTTGGTGCCTTGCCAGTGGGCCCTACTTTGGAGATTGTGCTCCCAAGTGTGACAGGGTTAGACTCAGATGTGATTTCTCTACACATGCCTCTTCTGTCCCTTTTATTTGAACCTATAGTTGGTGCTGGAGTTGGTAGGTGTACATCCAAGAGACTTTAATCTCTGGGCTGTCCAGGTGCCAGCAGGGCCCAGAACCTCAGCAGAGTTGCTATACCTACCCTCCAGTTCATTGGACTCATCCAGGACAACTAACAAGGAGGTGAGATTGGACAACTACCACACCAAGGAACTGAGAGAGTCTACACACAGAGGAGAAGGCCATGTGGTGCTTGAGACAGAGATCAAGTTTTGTAAGTCAAGGCACACTAAGGATGGGCAACAAACCCCAGAGGCTGGGAGGAGGCAAGACAAGACTCTTTCCCCATAAGAGTCTCAGAGGAATCACTGCCCAGTTTGAAACTTGATTTCAGATTTCCAGCCTCCAGAACAGTGAGGTGATAAATTTCTGATGTTTAATGTCACCTATTTCATGGAACTTTCCTGTGGCAAATGTAGGAAACTAAGAAAATAGTCATTATTTAGAATAAAGTTTATTAAAATTTTAAATTTAGGAGTGATTTACCTCAAAAATTTATTGTAGTTTTATTGTTTTTGTAATTAACTATTTGTACAGCTTTCCTGATTTAAAATTTTGTGGGACTCATATAACTTGTTCCAAAAAGAATTTGGTCAATCATTATAGCATTGATGATATATTTAATATTTACTCTGTCCTGTATCTTGTGAGTGGTATGGAGGACATAAGAATTCTGATTCTTTCTTTTCAATGATATGAAATTTATTTGCACTGTTAAAAATAATACACATGGATTAACTAGTGTATGGCAGCTCTTCACAAATGGTCAATTGTGTGACTCTGGTATTAGAATCAATAGAATTCAGATATGGAATGACTGAGTGTGGATTGGAGATGTCATAGAAATTCACATTGACAAGGGCTATGTTAACCTACATCTGGAAGAAAATGAAATCCTTGGAAAGCTGTAAGGGGCTAAAATGTCTTCTATAAGCAAACCAAACCTTAATGTGGGAATTTTTCATAATACACATTTTCTTAGTAAAACTTTTAAGAATTATCAAGTCTATGGGTGACATGAGGAAGGAAGAAATTGGGTGAAACCAATAGAGAACTACTGCTCTTCCACTCTGACTTGATAAAAAGCATAACTATCAAAATCACCAGAAACTTGTTGCCACAAGTAATCCACTTCTCACTTCTTGCCCATAGAACCTATATAAATTATGTCTGAATCCTTCTTATAATATCCCACCTAATATCTCTTCAACTGGTAAACTCCAGACTCTCTCCATGGATGAAATCTTGAAACAATATATAATTCAGATTTCTAACCTTACTTACATAATAGCCATTGAGAATTATCTTCCAAATGACCTTTAAGCTTACTGAATTTTGGTTTTCTATAAAAGTGCCAGAATTTCTATAAAAGTGACAGAATTACAACACATCATTTTTTCCTTTTCATGTTTCTTTCATTCATTCTTTAATTCACTCATTCATTTACTCATTTATCAAATATTTTAACTACCTACATATCCTACTTTTCTAAAAGCTGGTATTTCAAAAATAGTTAAGGCAATTTCTTCACTCTCAAAAACTTCATAGATAATTCTAAAAGAAAGGTATAAAGCATGTAGAATGCCATCTATGTGCTAAATGCTAAAAATGTGTATGTCTGTGTGTGTGTTTGGGGGTTTTTGTGTGAGGGTGAGTGTACTGACTAGTTTAGGGACCTAAAATAAGTGACTAATAACTAAACTTGTAAGCAGAGTAAATATAAAAAAGGGTTTAAATGATTATTAGGTGTTGAAGAGGGAAATGCATTCTATCTGTAAATAGGAGCTAAATAATATAGAAAGAAGAATATGCATAACAAAAAAAAAAACAAAAAAAAATCAAGGAGAAAAGTGTATGTCATCCATCACAAGTAATTCATGGTGGATCAATAATGTGATGGGTGATTGCCTATGATTGGAAATGATGTTTTAAAAATGGTTAGAAAATAGAGCTTTACATGTATTATAGGCAGGGCTATGACTAGTATATAAGAAGCTTTTGTGGAAATTAGAGAAAATGCTCCCTCAGTGTGTGAAAAGTTTGAAAGAAGCCCACCAGAGCAAGTGCTGTCACAAAAGCTTTCCCAGTGCCTTAGTTCAGAGGCAGCTACTGCCATGCTGAGTGGGGAGTAGATTTAAGTTCCCCTCACATCCTTTTCCAAGGGTCTATGTGCAGGACAAGCTTTTTCAACCATAAAATGTTAGACCTAAGAATAGATTGTAGGATTTCACATTTGTGGAAATTCCTAACTGGTGAATCATAAAAGGAGAAAGATTGTGATTTTAAACTAATCCATCACTGTGGGTGTGATGCTGTTTGATTCTGTTATATTCTGTTGAGGGTCCTTTAATTAGATTACTTGCTAAGAACATTTGGGAGCTTTTGATTGAAATACATCAGTGAGGCATGACCCACATAGAGTCTCTGCCCTCTTACTGGGTTTGATATAAATGATACACAGAGAGAGACAGATACACAGACACAGGAAAATGGAGCTTTGCAATATTTGATCTGGCCATGTGAGGGAGGACTAGAGGATTGCTAAAGCATGAAGCCCCGAAGAGGCTGGGCCCATGAAGCAGCTAAAGATGAAATGATACTTACTATATGCTTGATTGCTCATAGCTGAGCTCCAGTAGCTGAGTTCTGTAAGACAGTGAGCCAGAGGGGAAGGCTGAGGCCTTGGCAGAGATTATTGGCCATCTTGCTTCCCCACATGGTAGATGATTTTGTTGAGAAATTACGTCTTATGGCTCTGTGATTTGGATTTTCAAGGCCTTGAAATTGTAAGCTTTTATCCCAAATAAATCCTGTTTATAAAAGCCAACTCATTTCTGGTATTTTGCATCAGCAACCATTTAGCAAACTAGAACAGAAATTGGTACTGGGAGAATGGGGTAGTGCTGCTGCAATTACAAAAATACTGGGATGGTTTTATAAATGGGGAAGGGATTTTTTGGAGCAATTGTGAGATTTTTTGATAGAAAAGGCATAGATTGCTTTGAAGAGATTATTAGTAAGAATATGAACCCTAAAGTAATTTCCAATGAGGCTTTTAAAGGAAATGAAACCATGATTGGAAACTGGAGGAAAGGCGATTCTTGTTTTAAAGTTGCAGAGACCTTTGCAAAATTGACTCCTGATATTAGATGGAAGGCAGAATTTGAAAATGACAAGCTTGGACATTTAGTTGAGGATATTTCCAAAGTAAATGCTGAAAATGTGGCCTGGCTTCCCCATGTAGCTTATACCAAATTGTGAGAGGAAATAGATATGATGAGAACTAAACTCCTTGGCACAAAGAAACCAGAGACTAGTGAATTAAGAAATATCAATCTTCCAGAAAGCAAGCCCCCAGAGGGTAGTGTCCCATGTGAGTATTTAACTAAACTTGGAACTTATGTCAGGTTTGGGAATGGGGTTATCCAGAAAGGACTTGTGGAAAGTCTTACTGTTTGATGGCTTGGACACCTGCTTTCTGTGTGCTAAACCAACAAGTTCTTTTGTGAGATCTGTATGAACAAAACCCCTCTGAGCCTGGACTAAAAGGGACAGGGAGAGGAGAGATTGAAAGAAAAATGGCTTCAAGGAAAGCCATGGAGGCTGATATATGGAATTAAGACATTTCATCGGACAAGGAGAGGTACCTCAACCATGTTTGTGGAAAGGGTAACTTTGTCCCAGCATTTGAAGAGAGTGGATCTTCCAGCCCATTATTCATGGACAGTTTGGCCACCCCAGGTTACAGAAAGAGTGCTGTACATTCCCCAGTGCTCCCCAAGCACTCTCCCCAAGAGTCAGGTTGCCACCCCACTATTCTGATGAGTGTGGACCTGTGTGCCAGAGATTAGGGAGAATATTGCCACCACCTCACTGAACTAAGGGAGTTGAGACTGTTCCCAGGGATTGTGGAAAGTGTGGTCATCACCTCAATATTCTTTGAGGGTGAAGTCTAGAGCTCAGCCATCACCCAGGTGCTTGATGAGGGTGGAAACAAGAAAATGACTGTTGGATGATGCCCCAAGGAGAAGAAGAAATCATTCTAAGGATGACTTTCAGACTTTGAAATCTAATGGAGTATTCCCTACACATATTTGGAACTGTTGGGGACATTTGATGCCTGTTTTACCTCCCAAATTCTCTCTACATTAATGCAAATGTGTATCTTATGTCTGCCTCTTGTTTTATATTAGAAACAGACAACTTGTTTTGTAACTTTTACAGATCTATAGCCAGAAAGGACATTTGACCCAAGAGAAGTTGCATGCCTCTGACTGATTTATATGAAATTTTGTACTTAGCATTGTTAGTGGAATGATTTAAAGTTTTTAGAATATTGTGATTTAATGAATGCACTTTGTACATGGACAGACAGGTCTTTTTGGGATTCAGAGGATAGAACTGGCAGTTTGAATTTGGTCAGTCCCTGAAAGAGAAAGATTATGTTTTTAAACTAATCTATTCCAGTGGGTGTTATACTCTTTGATTGAGTTAAATTCAGTTGGGGGCTCTTTGATTAAATTACATGATAAGATCACTTTAGGGCTTTTGATTGGACTGCATCAGTGAGGCATGTCTCAGGTTGAGTCTCTGCCCTCTTGCTAAGTCTGATATAAACAGATTTGCAGAGAGAGACAGACATAGGAAAAGGAAGCTGTGCCATATTTGATCCAACCATGTGAGAGAGGATTAGAGGACTGCTTAAGAATGAAGTCTCTAAGAAACTGAGCCCATGGAGCAGCTCAAGAGGATTTAAGCCCTGATAGGTGCTTGGTTACTCAAAACTGAGCTCCAGGACCTGGGCTCTGAAAGATAGTGAGCCAGGAGGGGAAGGCTGAGACCTCAGCAGAGATTGTTGGCCATCTTGCTTCCTCATGTGGCAGCTGACTTTGGTGAATAAACTCTTTTTATGGTGCCTCAATTTGGACATTTCATGGCTGAGGAACTGTAAGCTTTTACCTCAAATAAACCACTTTACAATAGCCAAACCATTTATGGTACTTTGCATCAGCAGCACTTTGTCAAACTAGAACAAAATCCATGGATTTCTATTTGTGAAATAATCCTGCACCTTCATTAGAGTCACTGAAAATGAGTAGTGTGTGAGTTCCCTTCATGCTAGTATTGGATAGTTATCTTAACTCTGAAGTACTGCATGGTTACAGATTATGCACTAACATGCATATACACATACATACATATATGAATATGCCTATTTTCTCTGTGTCTTAGTAGACAGTTAAAAAATCACATTATTTGAAACTTCTTGCCCCTTTGTTATTAAAAGTTTCCAGAGTCTCTGTGGATTACAGTCATTAAGGAGTTTACAACACAAAACTTGCAGAGACAAGAAACTTCTCACTCACCTTTTCCTAGCCAAAAGGTTCACCCTGATGGATCTTGGCTTGATTTTAAAGTTTTATCAATCTGAGCAAACCTTCCTCCAGGTATGTGTTGTGGAATTTTCCTGGGGTGCTTTGGCAGTAGCCTATCCTCAAAAGTGATCTCATCTCAGCAGTTCCTAAAGAAACCCAAATCCCTTGGCTCTGAAAACAAATTCCAAATGGAAGAAAAATGGATCCAAATCCATTCTCCTCTTGATTTTTCCTGAGCTAAGAAATGTCTACTGTGCATGGGTGATATCCTTTAAAGTATGGTCACATATTGTAAAGTATAAAATTGTATGTCTTAGAGAGGGAGAATGAAAATGATTGGGAATTATTTCCTAGGTTATAAAAAGTCATTAGTGCTGAACATAAGAAGGCATCAACCATAGTAAATTTATGAGAAGTCTATGAAGACTAGATGTTAGAGAAAGTTGTATTGTCTTGTAAGGTCTGATAAATTTACTTGAATATTTATTTTAAATAATTCATAAGAAAATTTATATTAATGATTTAATAACACATATTATCTCAGTTGATTTTTGCTTTCTGATAGTAACCCACTTATTGTTTCCTCTAGTAGTCACAATTCTTCATCAAATTGTGTAAGCCCTGCTGAAAAGATTTACAACTACAATTTTTATTCCATGTATCCTCCCTTAATCAATCAGCCTCTCTTCCTGACTGTCTTTTTCCCTGTCTCTCTCTCTCTCTGTTTTCCCTGATAGAGAAGAAAAATGGCTTTCTAAAACAACAAATAATGGAACTCACTAAAAACTGTACATTGCGAGGTTACAGCTCAGTGTTAACTGGCTCTCATGAATTTAAACCAGGACCCAACTACCACAAATGGTGTCACTCTATTTGAGTTGTTGGCACAGCTGGTTAATACAGCCCCTATAACAATAAATGTATCAGCTATATCACCTGGCCATGTCTCAGAAGTGGATAGAAACACACTATGGCTGCTGAAGGCTACTGTGTCTTTACCAGCCAGTGCTGGCCTGGTCTCCTTAGTCTTACAGTGGATATTACTTTCATACTGACTCTTTTTAATAGTGCCAGAGAGCACTATGTAACAGGCTGGTGGAACACTGCAGTCAACCTTCCTGATCTCATGAGGACTGACAATAATACAATATGTAAATTGTTTGAAAAGCATACCAGTAGGGGAAATCATTGCCAGAATTATGTGGGTAGAACCTAAAGAAACACAATTAGCATTATGGCCTGCTCCTTTGGATGGTCAACATGTGTGGCACTGCAAGTCTGGATAACACCCAATCTCAGCAAATATCCTAGAGCTTATGGAAGAAAGTTCCACTGTTATTTTACTCACTGGAGAAGACTTTCTTTTCTGAGTACCTATTAATCATTTGTGTTTGCACCCTTAGGCTTCTCTTTCTGATTCACATGACTTTGGTTAATGTCTTCCTTCACTGGTCCACCACCATGGCAGTAATCCAAAATCAAATGGTGTGCAGATACATGCCAGCATTCAACAGCTCCAGTCTCCCCTTGAATATCCTTCCCTTATCTTTGACAAATTGGAGTAATTGGCTAAAGACTTCAAATAAGAGCCTCCCTTCAAGGTGACAACTGCCAGAGCCCATGGACTTCTATAATTACTAGTTGCTATTTGCTTGACTTATTGTTTATATTGTATGTGTGGCCTTGTATCACAGTGTCACCATTTATAAACCCCCCTCTTCCACACAAGTCCTCAGGTGGAAGAGGTGGAGGAAAGATTGTAAGAGTCATGAGACCAGGTGGATTGTGGCATATAAGGCTTTGCCTTTTCTCCCCTAACTCTTTCAGTTCTTTCAGCTTCCAGTCACATCAACATTTCATTCTTAAATAGCTAAAAGACAAGACTTGGGAACTGATTGTGAACTTGTGACTGATCAGTAAATTTTGTAACCCTTTGCAATCACTAGAAGTCCTGCTGCCTGTCATGTGCCTTCCTCATCTGCACACAGACATGCATTTTAAAAGGACTTTCTCATTTTGCAGTGAGTGTAAATGATAAAACTCAGAAGTGTCCCACTACTGAGGACAAGGATTTCAAGTAAGCCCCAAGAAAATGCTCATTTACTCAACAAGCTGAGCTTTTCTGATCTGTCCTTTGGTCTGATGTACCTCTCTCAGTTCAGCAGGAAGCTATCATTTTACACAGCTCCTCACTAGACTCAGAATAATCCTCCAGTACCCTAAGATTATGAGTAGCTTATTCTTTTTCCATCTTGTAATACTGTCTTGGGTTGATGGCTATCTCCTCATTTTCCCATCCACCATCCTTAAGGCAGGGCTGTCATGTTGTGGCCCCAATGAAGTTGGTCACATTTTCTGTGGCAGTGCCGCGTCCTCTACTTGACCTGTGCTGACAAATATGTCATTGTCTAATGTATTTCCTCATTTCCCTTATCCTGCCCATCAGATCCTTCTCACTAAAAGTGTTTTCCTATGCTTGCATCATCTCCACTATACTGAAGATACCTCAGCCCAAGGTCAACACAAAGGCTTTTCTATCTGTGCCTCTCACTTCACTGTGGTCTCCATGGGCTATGGGATCTCCATCTTTGCATATGTCTTTCCCTCACTAAAAAGAAATTTTTACCTCAAAAATATTCTTTTTATCCTCCTCAGTATCAATGCATCTCTCCTGAATCCTTTCTTTTCAGTCTACAAAATGAAACCATGAACAATGCACTGAAGGTCACCTTTGCCAGAATTTCCTCAAAGAAATGAGGTTCAATTGAGGGAATCTTTGAGAATCATTCCAGACTTTGGAATTCTCAGTCTTTTAGAGAGAAGTATAGGTATTTATATAAAATTTGGGGTATATTTATGTTAAGTCTTCATATAATATTCTATCATAATAACATATTCAAAGTGGATTCAAATATATCTTATATTTAAGATGCATGAATAAATAGTAAAAGAGTAATTTTATGATTTTGATAGTGACACTTGTAGCAGGATATTTATTTGATGTGATGTTGGTGCTATTGGTAAAGTGGTCAAAATAATAGGATAGTAGTAATGGGGACATATGTGTATAGTTTATTGGTTGAATATATATGTACCTAATTAAGAAAGAAAACAGAGTTCTAGGAAAGACAAAGAAAAATGTATACATACACACAGAAAATCCCACAAACACACAAAAACACTCAACATATACACATGATGGAAAGTAATCAAGGTATATATTTTGGCATATTTAAACTTCAGCTGTAACCCAGTGTCAACTAATATTAGGGTCATTGGTTTTTGATCACTAATTTTAGTTAGATTTATGACTGTTTCATAGATTTCATAGATTTTTCTCTTTAGCTTTTGTATTTTCCTATTATGTAAATTCAAGCATCTTCTCTTATATGAAGTCATTATTCACTCTAAGTTAGTAAGGAAGACTTCCTTCTGCAGTGAACTTGTGACATATCTGTACCATAAGTTTTCAGGTCATAATAAATATCTGTGCAATCTTGAGAGGAAGTAATTTGTGGTATTAGAAGTTTAATGCTGTTAGATAAGCAGATGTAAGCATTCAGTTGCCCTCTCTGTCCTTCCTAAGATACAATTAAATCTACCACTTATTTCTGTAGTGCATTATCAAATATATGGACATGGATTTAATCTAACATTTTCCAACCAGGTAAGGTAAGCATGTAATATTGTCACATTTTAGTCCCTTTGACAGTAAAATGGAGTTCTGTATGATATTTTGTTGAGAAAAGATGGTTGCAAAGCAGAACTTTCCCATGGCATATCTGATCTTGTGATCAACCTAACAAGTGAGAGAATGTAAAAGCATTGCACAAGGCAGTATACCCTAAACAACAACCATTGGGTGATGTCCTTTCTTACTGGTGAAGCTCAGATGTATCCTAATTCTGACATTATTGGACCAAATGATTGATATAAAAGTTCTAAAGCACATGTTGAATGATATAGTAGGAAATATTTATGTCTCATGCAGGTGAGGGAAAAGGTGAAAGCACTAAATATTGTTAAATCTTCCATGGTGTACTCATACATTGCAATATAGGAAATATAAGGTCAATAACAGAAGAGAAATAGTTATTAGCCTTTTGGTGACCGTTTTCACAAAAGTGTTTTCTCAAATAACATTGTTGTGGGGCAAAGGGAGAAGATGGTGGTGTTGGGGGAACCAGTGCAACTGGAGAGAGATATTTATAGAGTCATTGATTTGTTGGGAAAACTACAAAGGAGTGGAGAAGTACCACAAAAAAACTTCAGGTTTTACAAAGAGTCCTTCAAAGTGAGTTCTGCAATGCTGTAAGAGAAGTATATGAACACATCTATGAGACTCTGGGCATCAATCAGTAACAGTCCTGAAGTGAGAGCTAATACAACTACAAAGGCTACTGTTGCTGCCTTTGCTGCCAGTGAAGGACATTCTCATCCTGGAGTGGCTGAGGTGCCAAAAACAGAATAAGGCCTTGGATTCAATATTATGAGTGGGAAAGAACAAAACTCTCCAATCTATATACCTCAAAGAATCTCAAGTGGTATTGCTGCTAGACATGGGGGCCTCAAATGAGGAGACCAACTTCTTTCTGTTAATGGTGTCAGCACTGAAGGAGAGCATCATGAAAAAGCTGTAGGACTGCTGAAAGCAGCTCAAGAAAAGGTTTTATTAGTTGTATCATAAACACCGAAAGTTTCAGAAAAAATGGAGTCATGCTTTTAAAAAGTGAGATCAGCAAAATGCAGGCAAAAGACTTAATGTAGTTCAAAACTTTATTTCCATTGTCCTTTTAGCTAGAAAAGGTTTAATTGTGACCTACTGAGGGCTGCATTGCCAATGATTGTAAAACACAGAAACTTTCCATGAAATTCTCCTTGCCATTTTATAAACGCCTATTTTAACAACATGTATGACTCCAGAGATGCATCACTTTTTACTGACAAGAATTAGTAAAAGGTAATGATGGAAAATCTGTCCTGCTGTTTTACAGGTCCTTTTCAAATGCAGAATTTGTCATAAAGTTGTTATAGATTTTTAAAAATGTTTTTTTAATATTAAAGTGTACTTTTACATTCTTAATCTTTTAGAAAGCTCTCTTCATTTGGCTGCTCATTTAAAAATAAAAATTCCCCAATTCTTTTTTGCTTACTGTATTTCTTTATTACCTGGGAGATTTCTTTGCAGTTTTCCAAGAAGTTAAAGCTAACACTCTAGGCTACTGCAGTTCATTACACTCTCAGGGTTTACATCACTGCTGGATTTTGTACTTTTGAAAACATGCAAAATATATATAATGAAGAGAAAATCATAACTAAATACAGTGGAAGTTTTTTACTTTTATTTAAACAATGTATGATGAATAGTAATGTATACTGATAAATTAAATATGTTTATAAAAACTGAGCAATCATTACTAAAATATTTATTCTTTCATAATATTTAAGCAGTGATGCAAGAGGATGTAATTTGATTGGTGGCCTTCCTGATTACATCCCTTTCTAATTATATTCAATAATACATCATAAACTATAAGTGAAAAAATACGTTCAAATTTCATCTTTTACAAATTTTTAATGCTATTTATTTTTATTTAAATATATTTCTAAAATGGAGATTTATTAGCTTGTAAGCTACAGTTCTGAGGCTGTGAAATATTCAAATCAAGGTATCATCAAGACATGCCTTCCTACTGCAGATCTGCTGCCACCAATTCTGTATTCCTTTGTCACATGGCAAAGCACATGACATTTGCTGATTTATCCCTTCTCTTCCAGGTTTTGTTGCCTCCAACTTCTTGCTTCTGTGGTTTTCTTTCCCTTTGTCTCTTATAATTTCATTCTCTTATAAAGGACTCCAGTAAGAGTAAGACCCACTCTAAGTGAAATCAGTCACTTCTTAACTTAAGATCCTATTTACCAAAGATCATAATTACAATGAGTCCACACACACATTAATGGATTAACTTTAAGAACATATTTTTCATACATACATACAGCTTCAAACCATTTAACAGACACCTTCAAACCATTGATGATGTTTAATAATGAAACAAATAAAATAAAACAGAAAAACAAAATAAACAACCAAGGATATGGATCCTGTGAGAATGAAAATTTGTTATAACATAATAGCATAGAAACTAATAGGATCCTAATGGACAAGGGAATAGGCAGTAGAAGAGGTTTATCTATTAAGAAGTCATAACTTATCTCAGAAGTGGAACTGTAGTGGGGCTGCTATATTGCAGCTTATTTTTTACTATTTTTCCATCAAAGTTCATATTAAGCAAATGAATGGTAGCAAAAGGTACAAGTAAGGCTCCAGGGGCACATCTGATTAATATGATATTATTAACAAGTGTATTAGTTTGCCACAGGGCTGATGATGCAAAGTACTATAAATGTGTTGGCTTTTATATTGGGGATTTTATTAGGGGAAAATCTTACAGTTCTGAGGCCATGAAGTGTCCATATCAAGGCACCATCAAAGATGCTTTCTCACCAAAGTCAGCTACTGGTGATCCTGGCATCCCTCCATGTGGCAAGGCAAGGTGGCTGTTCTACCAGTCTCTCTCTACTTTCTTCTTGAACTCACCTGTGGCAACCAGGCATCTCTCTGTGTGTCTCATATAACTGAGCCTCTCAGGGCTTCTTTCCTTAATCTCAGCTGTGGATGATCAGCCATTTCTCCTTGACTTCTCTTCTTGACCTCTCATGGCTTCCCTGTCTTTCTGCAGCTGTGGGTGAACCTGGATTCCTCTCTCTTTCTGCTTTCTCCTTTCTGTCACATGGTAAGATTTAAACAGCAGCTTCCTTTCTCCATGTGTCTTCTTTCTATGTGTTTCTGCTTTCCATTCTCAGATTATATGAGACCCAGCAAGAGAATGGAGACCCAAACTGACTCCTGCTTGACTGACAGTCCAAAAAAAAGTCATATAATTCCTAGTGAGCTAATCAAGATCCCTTAACTAAATTAAACAAAATACCCATTTACATTGTATTTACAGGCACAGGAGTGAGTTAGCTTAAGAACATAATATTCTAGGGTCCACAAAGACAAACTAGGACATTCTACCCCCTGGGCCACCAAAATGCATGTTCTTTCCATATGCAAACTACTTTACCTCCATTCAATATTTTACAAAGCTTTAAGTAATTTCACTAGCAATGCTAAGTACAAAATCTCATATAAATAAGTTTTAGGCATGAAGTCTGTCTTGGGTCAAAAGTCCTCCTTTGAACACCAAGGTGGATGTCACCCCCTTCAGAGGGGCTCCTGAGGGCTCTGGAGACACCCAGGTCCTATATAAGTGGGGATAGCCCCAGAGATGGATGCCTTATTAGTGGGCTCCTCTTTGAAATCTGTGCTCCTGAGAGTGACAGAGTCAGACTCAAATAAATCCTCCCTGCACATGGTCCCTTAGTCCCTTCTATTCAAACCTATATGTGATGCTTGAGTTTT
>JAQZBX010022413.1:0-31544 GCA_029593785.1 Cabassous unicinctus
CACTCTTTAACATTTTCCAGACCCCAATAAGCACCTAGGGCAAAGATGACTGGGTATTAATCATTGGTGTGACAATGTAAATATTTATAATTTGGTCATGCTTTGATATAAAGTATATGATGTCAATAGCTCCTTCAAAGGTCAAGTCATGTAAGGGATTGTTACAGCACCCTGAAACCATGGAAAGAATATGTCCATATAATATTATATGGTGTTGGAAGAAAAAAGAAAACTATCACCTAAATGTGTTACTTTCATAAATTTATCAGCTTTATGTAGCATAATTTTCATACCATGAAAATTTAAAGTTTGATAAAAAGGATAGTACAGATAAATTTTCTGGTAAAGTGATCTCACAATTAAAACATTAATGTCCCTGGAATCAAAGTAAATTACTTCAGCAAATATACTGATAAAAATATTGAAAAATGTATGCCAACAAAGCCAATGTCCATAAATAGGCAGAGAGTAGGACGCATAAAGGTTAAACATCATAACAAGTGTCATATAAAATTAGAGACAATTGTACATGACTGTCAGCAGAGGACAATCTGCCCCTTTATTGTCATACAGTCAAATGTGAACCTTTGAGTTAATATAGGAAATGTTCCTCCCAGAAAATGGTCAGTAAAATTCTTGTAGATTCTAGAAATATGAGAGAAAATAGCCTTTGAGCTGAGATGAGAGGCAGCAGTCCAAAAGGACAGTTTGCTCAGTTGACTAGTTGCTTCATGTTTTAATTTGCAGAAGGCTGCCAATATACCAAAAATGGTTTTGCTTTTATATTATTAGTATAAAGTCTTGCAAATCCAAGACCATTAAAATGTTCAAATCAAGACATCAAAGTATGCTGTCTCATCAAGATGCATCTGTGGACAAACAGGCACAGGCCAGCAGCATCTAAAAATGCTTTCTTTTGGGGCTCAGCTGTGGGCCATTAAGCACAAGGCAGGAAATACTGGTGGCCCACTCATCTCTCCTCTCTCCTCAGGGGTTCATTGCTTCAGCTTCAGCTGTTCCACTGATTCCAGTTTCCAGCCTCTCTCTCAGCCTCTAAGGTTTTCTCTCTTTTTCTACATGTGCAGATGATCCTAGAGTTCTGTATTATTCAACCAAAGGGTTGCTGATGCAAAATACCAGAAATTGGCTGGTCTTTATAAAGGGTATTTATTTGGGGTAGAAGTCCACAGTTACCAGGTCATAAAGCATAAGTTTCTTCCCTCACCAAAGTCCATTGCCACGTGTTGGAGCAAGACAGCTGCCGACATTTGCCAGGGTTCAGGCTTCTTGGGTTCCTCTCTTCACAGAGCTGTGTTTTTCTCTGGGCTCAACTCCTCTGTGTCCTCCATAAGGTCAGTTGTAGACTATGAGGATCTCTAGGCTTTGCCTCTCTCCACAAAGCCAGCTGTAGACTCTCAGGTGAATGACTTGTCTCTATCCCGGGGCCTTCTCTCCTTCCTCACGACCAAGCTCCTCCTTCTGCTCGCCTCCCTGGGCTCCAGCATCAAAACTCCAACATCAAAACACCTACAATTCTGTCCTTTGCCATGCTTTTTATCTTTAATTCCCCACCCACCAAGGGGTGGGGCTCAATTACCTACTGATGTGGGCCAATCAAAGCCACAATTATAACTTAATCATGCCCAGATGAACAGATCAGTTTACAAGCATAATCCAATATCTATTTTTAGAATTCATAACTTCATCAAACTGCCAAACTGCTACAAGTACTATTTCACATGGCAACTTTCTTACTCTGTGTGTTTCTTCATTTTTTCCCATGTTCAAGGGCTCCAGCAAGAGGACCAAAACCCACCCTGTGTCACACTTCATTGAAGTATTCCAATCAAAGGCCCACAACACAATTCAATCCAATCAAAGTGCCCCACACCCATAAGAATGGATTTGCTCCAAGAACATGATCTATTCTGGGATTCACAAAATCTTTAAACTGGCACACTTCAATTTACAATACAATGATTGTATACCCTGGAATAGGTCTAAATGGGTTTATTCTGCTTAGAATCCATTGGGGTTCTTGGATGTATGTATTCATGTCTTCTGTCAACTTTGGGAAGTTTTCAGCCATTATTTCCTGAAATAATTTTCTTTCTATTTTCCCTTCTCCTCTCCTCAAACTCCAATAATATGTATATTTGCATGCTTCATGATGTCTTATAGGTTCCTTAGGCACTGCTCGCATTTGTTTTTTCATTCTTTTTTCTATCTGCTCTATATCCTGAATATTTTGTTCATTATTAATTGTTGATTCAAGGCATTTATTGAGACATATAGTTAGTGATATAGCATTGAATATGACAGAGTACTTTTTATTGGTAAACAAAATTTATTTTATTCTACATAAACATTATTAGCATAATACCATTTTCCATCACCTTTGTACCTAAAACAGTCTTAGCACAATGGCTTTCATACAGAGACTTAGTATAGTAAGTTTTGTTGAATGAATGAAATAAAAAGAATGACAATTAGCTTTTACTGATTTCCTGATTCCCCAACTTTTAGGCTAAGGATATCAACTTCAGTATCTCATATAAAGCTCACAATTACCCACATTTCAAAGACAAAAAGAAGCAGAAGATTAGAGAGGCCAAGTGACTTCCCTAAAATCAAACAGCTTTGACTTTTGAGCATGTGTTTTACTGTAAAGTCCAGTACATGCTTTTTTCTTTCTTTTTTTAATTGGAGAAGTTGTTAGTTTAAAAAAAATAGTCAATCATACATACAGGATTACATACATTACCCCAACACAAATACCTTTAATTATTATGGAATGTTTGTTACAAATGGTAAAAGATCACTATCAAAATATTACTTTAAAAAAAATATTACTTTAATACATTCTGTATCTTACATTAAGTGTATTTTCCCACTTACCACCCTATTACTAACAAGTATTAATATTATATATTTGTTCATGAGAGAACATTCTTATATTTGTACTGTGAACCACAGTTCATCCTCCAACACATTTCACTGTGGTTTACAGTTCCATGCCTCAGTGGCTCTCAGTTTCATCACAAAATTGTTCTGTCATCACCTCAGTCAATTTTATAATGTTTTCATTATTCCACAAGGAATATTAACATACTCCTTTATAACACTCTATGGCTGAACCTAAACCTTGATATAGTGTCTTCTTTGCCACTCCTTCAAAAATATTACAATATTATGGATAACTATGATTCATTAGCTATATTAGTTGTATTATTCCCTTGTATCACCATATTCTTAACACCTTGTAATAGAGTACAAGGTACTTCTTGTATTTGTGTTACTTTCCACAATCTTAATCCACCCCTGAAATCTCTGTTATTCACTCCCTAGATTACCCTGTAGATTCATTTCAATTGAGTTTTATGTCCCTAGAGTACCCCTTTAGCCACAATAACATTTATACGTTAACACTTCTAGTTATGTCACTATAATGAGTTATCAGCTCTATCCATTTCCATACATATACAATCAACTTTATGAAAAATTCTACATCTATTGTGTCAGCTCCCCCTTCTCAGTATACATTCTTTTCTCCTAGTAACTTATACTCTAGAGTTTACCTCCATGAATTTACTCGTTGTATTTAGTTCATATTAGTGAGAACACACAATTATTTGTCCTTTGTTGTCTGGCTTATTTCACTCAACATAATGTTTTCAAGGTTCATGCATGTTGTCATATGCATCCTGACTTCATTTCTTCTTAAAAGCTGAATAGTATTCCACCATATGTATGTGCCACATTTTGTTTATCCATTCATTGGTTGATGGACACTTGGTTTGCTTCCATCTTTGAGCAGTGGTGAATAATGCTGTTATGTATGTCATCATTCAATATCTGTCCACACCCTTGCTTTCAGGGCTTCCAAAAATATTCTTGGTTGTTGGATTGCTGGATCATATGGCAGATCTATATTTATCTTCCTGAGGAACAACCAAACTGTCTTCCACAGAGGCTATACCATTCTACATTTCCCAAAATAGAGAAAGAGTGTTCAGATTTCTCCACATCCTCTACAGTACTATTAGATTTCTTTATTTTTAATCATGGCCATTCTGTAAGGCAAAAAAGCATAGCTCATTGTAGTTTTGATCTGCATTTCCCTAAAAGGTAATAATGTTGAGCAACTTCTTTTGTTTTTTAGTTATTTGTAGTTCCACTTTGGAAAAATGTCAATTCATATATTTTGCCCATTTTTTAATTAGACACATTTCTCTTGTCTTTTTATTGTTGAGTTATATGATCTCATTATATAACATTAAAATCAAACCCTTATAGGATATGTATCTGTCAAATATTTTCTCACACGATGAAAAAGTTTGGCAGTTTGATATAGTTATGAATTCCAAAAATAGATATTGGATTATGCTTCTAAACTGGTCTGTTCATTTGGGTATGATTGAGTTATGATTAGGGATTTGATTGGGGCACATCAGTAGAGTGTTGAGCTCCGCCGCTTGGTGGGTGGGGTTTCAAAGATAAAAGACGTGGCAAAGGGCAAAGTTGTAGTAGCTTTGATGTTGAAGTGTTAATGCTGGAACCCAGGGGAGTAAGCACATAGAGGACCTTGGTCGTGAGGAAGGAGAGAGCATAAATATTTATTATTGTTATTTCTTATTGGTGAATTGTACCACTTATTAATACATATTGATCTTCTTCTCATATAACAGTTTTACATTTAAAATGTATTTTGTCAACTATTAGTGTAGATGCTCCAGCATATTTTTGGTTACAATTTGCATGAAAAATACTTTTTCAACTTTTCACTTTCAGCCTTTTCATTTCTTTGCATCTAAGGTGAGACTCTTGTTGACAGCTTATAGAGAGATGTTGTTTATATCCATTCTGAGAGTCCGTGTTTTTTCAATTAAGGAGTTAAGTCTATTAACATACAATGTTTTTTATTTTAAAGGCATTTCTTTGCCCATTTTATTCTTTGGCTTTCAACTTTCATATATTTCTTTTGTCTGTCTTTTCACCCTTTTAGTTACCCTTACAAATAATATTCATTTCTACACTCTTTCCAAGCCTCTCTCTCCTGTCTTTTCCCTTCAGTCTCTAGCAATACCTTTAGTATGTCTTGTAAGACCAGTGTTTTGGTGATGAACTCTCTCAGTTTCTGTTTATGTGTGGCACATTAATCATGTCCTCATTTTCGAAGGACTGTTTTTCCAAAAATAAAGAATCCTTGGCTGGTGTTTTTTTTTCCTTTAAGTATCTTAAAATGATCATATCCCTGCCTTATCTCCTCCATGGTTTCTGATTAGAATTTGGCATTTAATTTTATTGAACATCCCTTTTATGTGATGAATAGCTTTACTCCTACTGTGTTCAGAATTCTCTTTTTATATATCACAATTGGCATTCTGAATAGAATGTGAATCAGAGTAGGTTTATTTAGATTTGTCCTGTTTGGAGCTTGTTGCCCTTCTTGGGTATTAATATTTATGTCATTCATAAGGGTTGTGAAATTTTCTGCCATTATTTTCTCAAATATTCTTTCTTCCACTTTTTCATTCTCTTCACCTTCTAAAACACACATATAGCATATATTTTTAATTCCATGCTGTTATCCAGTTCCCTGAGAACCTGCTCAATTTCTTCCCATTCTTTTTTTCTTGGTTCACCTTTCTTTTCAAGTTAGATGTTCTGTCTTCTAATTTACTTTTTCTTTCCTCTGCAATTGCATATCTGCTGTTATATGCCTTAATGTACTTTTTTCTTTATTTTTAAATTATGGAATGCTTCATGAATTTGCATGCTTTCCTTGCACAAGGTCTATGCTAATCTTCTCTGTATCATTCCAATTTTAGTATATGTGCTGCTGAAGCAAGAACCCTCTAATATATTTTAATCTCATCCACTGTGTTTTTCATTCCTGTAAGATCTGATTCTTTTCTTTGCAAGTATTCAAATCTTTGTGTTCATCCAGCATATTCTTAATATCATTAATTTCTTTAGTCATCTCATTGATTTTGTTAATGAAATATGTTTGGGATTCTGTGATTAGGTTTCTCAAATCCTGTGGTTTTCCTGGAGGTTTAATTTGTTCCTGTGACTGGACCATACCTTCTCATTTCTTATTTTAGGTTGTAATATTTTGTTCATTATCAGATTTTTTGATATGTTCAGTCTGTTCTCAGTTTCTTTAGTCTAATGCTTTATTAGTTATTTTTTTTTTTTTGCTAAAGCTGCTATTTGAATCATGGTTCAACTTATTTTGACATTCTATAATAGCCCATCCTTAAGAAATAGTATTTGCCAGCTCTTATTCATCTGCTTTTTACACTGAACTTATGGTACAATTTTTGAGATTAAGCTGTATGTGCACTTATTTAATCCACAGGAAATAGCTTCCTTTCCCCTGTTGCTCCTTCAATAATGTTAACTCGTTCCATTTCTTTTGTTGAGTTGCCTCTATATTTTCTTAATGCACCTTTTATTTTCTCTAGCTGCTATTATATGGAGGATTATTTTTTCAGTGTCCTTCTGAAGACAAACTCCCAATGTGAGATTTCCCAGCAAAAATTGGCCCAAGGAACAATGAAAGAGTTGTACATCAATTCCAATATCCTCTGAAGGGGAGGCCCTAAATGTTGCCAACCTTCACTTTGTCATCTCTGCAAATCTATGCTTTTGTAACATAACCAGGAGAGAGTTCTCTTCATCCAGTTACTGCCCACTGCCCTAAGGTGTTGTTGTGCTTTTAAATTCTCAGATGTGGTAGCCCCTGATGGGTACGTGATTGAGACTGAGGCTGCCAGCATTGCTTAAATGAAACTGTGCTCTGAGCAGGGTTCTCTAATCAACGGCTAAAACCTGTGCTAGGATTCCTGAGATGGGCGAAATGCCTGCTTCAAAGGTTTGTTCAAACTGAGCCTTGAATCTTTTCCTGCCTGGGGCATGCAGGATATGGGATCACTTGTCCTTTGAGGTGGACAGGGTGAACCTGCCCTCTCTGCCTCAAGATAGTGATCAAACTGCACTCAACTTCCACTCCTGCTGTGCACAAGGGCTTAAACAGTGGCTATAATTGGCTCTCCAACCTGGGTGCAATAAACCCAATCCTTACCATCCTGGGAATCTGGTGTGTTTTTCAATCACCCCTGTTTCCATTCTGCCAGGGGTGGAGATAAAACAAAGGCTGTCAGATTCTTTGTGGCTTGGACAGGTTTAAACTTCAGCTGTGCTCAGAATTGGTGGTCAGTTTGCTGAATTTGCTAATCAATAGCCATATTCAATCTCAGGCCACTTTCCTTAACCTTCTTAAGGGAAAGGGAGCTTCTCCTTCCAACCAAGGAGTGGGTCCTAGGGTGGCCCACCTTGCCAGTTGGGTATGGGCACCAACCTCTAGAGTATGGAGGGATCTACTCATGAATCTTCAGAACAGATTGTCAGTTTCCTCCTTCTGCTCTTTCCTGGATGCTTTATGGTGTTCTTTTTATTTCTGGAATACCCAAAACATTTGATACAGACAGATACTAACTGATTATTAGCTGCCCTATGAGGTAAGCTGTCTGTTAAGGAGCTCCCTGTTTTGATACCATCTTGGATCAGAACTTATTTTCCTTTTTTAAAAAGCAGTCTTTCTAATGAGTGTGAAATGGTACCTTATTGTGGTTTTGATTTGCATTTCCCTGATGGCTAACAATATTTAGCATGTTTTCATGAGCTTTCTGGCCATTGGTATATCTTTGGAGAAATGTCTATTCAAGTCATTTGCCCATTTTTTTAGTTGAGTTGTTTGATCTTTTGTTACTAAGTTGAAGGACTTCTTTATTCTGGATATTAAACATTTATCATACATGTGGTTTCCAAATATTTTCTCCCATTTTTCTGGCATAATCTTAATCTTTCCTATTGATATTGTTACTATAACTTTAGGCTGTAATGTTAATGGAAAATGGGATACACCCTGAAATCTCACTCTTCTTAGATTATCCTAAACTGTGCTATAGTTCTTGGTAGTCATATCAACCAATGAAATGAAAACTGAATGAGCTGTTCAGAGTAAAATGTAGAAAGATTTTTACTGTTTGTTTGAATTAAATTAACTAAGTCACATTTATATCACAGTTGGGGAAGCCCAGTGTGAGGGCTTAGGGAAAAATGTGATTTGTGTGCTTATGCAGAGAATGTGAAGCATGATTTCCCCTTCAGAAGCAGAATTCTCTGAACCAGTTTTAAGCCACAAAATTGTCCTAGGTCTCCTGGGGAAGAGTTATTGGCAGCACAGGGACTCATTAAACTGTCTTCACCTTTCTCCACTTTCACTCTCTATCCACCATGAAATTGCTCTGTGTCTCTTGGGGCAGAGGAATTGCCAGCATTGTGACTCAAACTGTATATGCATTCTTCTACTTTCTAACTCTATGTACCAAGAGGAGGAAAAGGGAAAATGTCTTTTTTATTGTTTGAAAGAATAGTGATAACAAATTAAACATTATGAGTAATTTTTCTGGCTGTTTTTACCTAAGAAATATGATTGATGGAACCGAGTTATCAAATTACTTAATCTTTATTGCCTTAACAAAATCCATAAGATAATTTGTTTATATTTCATACATAAAAGTTACCAAATAAAAGAATAAAAATAAATACTTTGAATTTATTCATCAAACTGTTGGAACTTTTGTATTTAATTCATCTATGTTAACATCTTCCTTTCAAATTCAGACAAAATTTAAAAATTCATATTCTTTACTGCAGTCTCTGAGAATATATTGATATATCATTTCCCATAATCTTCTCTGCGGAAGAGCTTCAGTACTATTTGAGCCTTATTTCCACTGATCCCATGGTAAGAAAATAAAGAAATGAGATAATGGTGTTCTGTAACTTCTAATTGGGAATGGTTTTGCCTTGTTTGACTTGTGACAGTAAAGTACTACTTGATATAAAAAAGTGAAGGAATAAATGTTTCATCAGTATTTAGATTAAATTGGGATTAAAGTTGTAGTTTCTGTTAAAAGAAGATTACTAAGGCATTTCTTATTAAGAAATAAAATCATTTTTCTCATTTTCAGTCACAGGAAAATGAAAAGAATATAGCTATATGAAACACCAATATGTGACTGATTTCTCCCTGTGATTTTTGCCTCTGAATCTCCCATTTTACTTGTTGATTACCATGTAGAATTAGAAATCTGCTAGAGTATCAAGAACCTTAAAAATATAGTTCCCATTTACCTTGTCTCATTGATTCTATATAGAAAGCCTATCCATCCCATGTCGTCTCTAAAACACCCTTCTATTCACTGCAGTTGGGTCCTTTGGAGTTAAATAGGAAGCAGCGAGTCCAGAAAGGGTTTCCTCTATTACCTCTGTCCCATGGATCTGTTTCTTTCCCATAATTCATGTCATTGGATAGAGTCATTCCCAGTCCACCTGCATCAGACTGGATCTATTCTGGACACAAAAGCAACTGAAAAATGGTAGTCAGAAATCATAGGGCAGAATCATTTTAAAATCAAATTTATTCAATACCTTAGTAAAATTTCCTTAAAAGTACTAAACAATATACAAATACAAAACAGATTTGTAGGTTTCTAATATAATATTACAAAGTACATGACCATATTCAGTACATCTTGCAGGGAAAGAATTGTAGAAGAGGAAAAAGTTGAGGTTTACCGATAAATAACTAAATACAGAAGTAGAGATGATTCATATTATAGTATATTCTACTACCATTAAAAATGGTTCATTCCTTATTGTTATTTATACTATCCAATTTTTAAAATCCAGTTTTATTATTTAGCATTGTCATGTTATTAAAAGATAGGTAAAAATGTTCCTCCCTCATGAAAAGTCTGAACTGGTGATATGTTTTTCCTAGAATTTTAGAAATGAAGCAATGAATATGCTTTGTTTTGGATTCAAGAAAGAAGTGTTTACTGGAGATTTAAGAATCAAAGACCTCCATTTTCAAGATTTATCACCTAACATGTCAACATTTAGATAGCATGATTAAAAGAAGCCGAACAAAAACCAACCCACTCAGCAATAACACACGTCTCTTTTCTTCTAGAATTTTATTTTAAATATAGTGAAAGGAAAAACACCTTTAATAGGTTAAAAGCTATTCAGGCACCCACTTTGCACGGATACAACTTTTGCAAAGGTCAACTGAAGTATTCTTAAGCTAAAACTGAATTTCAATGAAGTCATCAGTTTTATAGCTCAAACAAAAACCAATTGTATGCTTTATTAATATGTATCAATAAAATTGGTTTGTTGAAAACAATAGGATGTGTGGGGGAAAAATACACCAAATGTAAGATATGGACTATAGTTAGTAGTAACATTTCGACAATGCTTTTTCATAGTTTGTAACAAATGTAGCACAACAATGCAAAGTATTCATCGAGAGATGATGTATGGGACACCCGTATGATGTTATGCATGTTTATTTTGTAAGTTCACAACTTTTACTACACACTTTTTGTTTATGTATGATCATGTATGAATGATTTTCTTCAACAAAAATATATTTTTAAAAAGTCAATCATATACACACTCAGCAAGCCCTCTAAGGAATATACCTCAAAGAGTATTAACTTTTGTTTTGTACCATCTTGAATACTTGCACAAATTATTTTTTAGATCGATTGAGATTTTGACTACTACATTAATGTCTGTCACAACCTCTGAGTGGAGATATGCAGAAGCTCTGTCACTTCCTTCTGCAGCTTCTCAGCAGAGGTTTTCTTATTGCTTCAGTGAGACTTCAAGGAGTTGTCGATGAGGATTTCTGCAAAATGGCCCATATAGATAATCCCACAGCATATTTTCTGTCTTTTCCAGTATGTAGATTATCCCACAGCATATTTTCTGTCTTTTAGAGTGTGAGAGATCTAAAAAGGAAAAACTGGTGTTCTGTTAGAGTCAGAAGCCATCTCTGTATCTGAACCATCTTCTGACTGGTCATTGTAAGAAGGAGATTGGACTGGGGAAGCACTTGATGTGGTACTATGAGCCTCAGAATTGTGGCATTTAAATTATTTCTGCAGTTAACTGATCTGTTTGATTGATATCCTGTTTCCAGACAAGGTTTCCACTTTCTTTAGTTTCAAAGTAATCTTTAGACTGCACCTATCACATAATTCCTTTTTTTTTTATCTTGCTGGTGTCTTCTTCCATCTTTTCACAAGAAGGACACGGGCAATACAGATATTGCCTGAATGAGTCTCATGGAACCCAAAAGAGCTCTCAAAGTCCTTTTCATAGCATTTAGTCTCAATGAATTGAGGACTGAAAGACTTAGCCCTTCATATACAGCATCCTTCTATGCTCTGGAGCATATTTAGTTTTGAAAACCAAACATCTTTTCTTCTGGGCAATAGTCTTCCAAAAGCAGGAGTAAAGGATATTTTTACTCCAGCAATTGTGATCCCTGGAGAAAATAAAGTTCTAAATAAATTTCAGATGAACTGATAAGGAAGAATATGTAGATAAAAACCATTTAGGCATTCCAGGTGATAGGAAAGATGAGGAAAAAGAAAATACAGAGGCAGATATTAGAAACACATCTATAAACAAAATTTAATCACCAAGTAAGTTTATTTAATTGGAGAGAGTGAGAAAGATAATTAGAATATGGATGTACAACCAATAACTTTTTTTAATTAGAAGAGAAGTGGATTTACAGAACAATCATTCATAAATGACAGGATTTCCATAAACCACCCTATTAACAATTTGCATTAGAGTGTTATATTTGTTGCAATTCATGAAATAATATTATTATAATCATACTATTAGTTATAGTTTACATTAGAGTTCACTAAATGTATTTACAGTCTTTTGTGGTTTAATTTTATTTTTATTTATGTACTATATTGTATTAGTCAGCCAAAGGGGTGCTGATGCAAAATACCAGAAATCCGTTGGCTTTTAGAAAGGGTATTTATTTGGGGTAGAAGCTTACCGTTACCAAGCCATAAAGTGTAAGATTCTTCCCCTACCAAAGTCTGTTGCCATGTGTTGGAACAAGATGGCTGCCAATGTTGGGCCTTCCTCTTCCCCTTATGGCTCCATGGTTCCAGGTTCTTCCAATATCAGCTATAGGCTGGGATAAGTCTGGTATCTCTCCTGGGCCTCATTTCTCTCTGGGCTCAGCTGCTCTAATCTCTCCCTTGTGTTTATATCCCAGGCTCCAGCTCAAAATTCCAACCTCCCGTCTCTGTGGTGTGGTTTCTTTGTGAGTCCCCACCCACCAAGGGGGTGGGGACTCATCCTACTGACATGACCCAATCAAAGCTTTAATGATTATTTAATCAAGGAAAAGTGAAACCTCTGAATCAAACACAATCTAATATTCCCAGAGGGACACACCAGTTCACAAACATAATCCAATATCTATTTTTGGAATTCATAAACAATATCAAACTGCTACACACACACACACACGTGCGCGCGTGCGCGCGTAACCTAAAATTTCTCCTATAAATACATTGAAATATATAAATCATTGCTGTTATATAAGTTCACAATGTTGTGCTAACATCACCACCATTCACTACCAACACATCACTCCAAATAGGAATTCTGTACATTTTAAGGATTAAATTCCAATCCCTATCCTCACCTTTTTCCCTGGTAATATGTATTCCAGATTCTGACTCTATTAGTTTGCTTATTCTAATTAGTTTGTATCAGTGCGAGTGTACAATATTTGTCCTTTTGTGTCTGGCTTATTTCATTTAACATACTGTCTTCAAGTTTGAGCCATGCATCTTTATAGATTTATGCATGCATCAGAAATTCATTATTTTTTATGGCTGAAAAATATTCCTTTATATGTATATACCACATTTTATTTAAAAATTCATTGGTTGATGGTCATTTGAGTTGCTTCCTTCTTTTGGCAATTGTGAATAATACCATGATGAACATTGGTAAGAAAATACCTGTTCTAGCCCCTGCTATTTTACATGATGGATTATCAGCCATTAGGAATCTACTTCTATCACTGCTACTAAGCTAATTGTGTTATAAAAACAGTAGAGAAATACAGACCCTTTAATATCATATACATAAAGAAAATTGTAGCAATTACTTTTTAGTACAAAGGAATAGCTAAATATTTGTGTTTTCTTGTACAAAATGGCCTTGTTCTAATCCAATTCTGTTCAACAATATGAATTATATAGCTGTTATTTGAATGATCAGTGTCAGTGAAGCAATGGAAATAATAAATTAATCTTTTGAACTGTGCTCAAGGACCAAAAAAGGATAAAAATCATAAGCAAAATATAGAGAAAGAGAGATAAATGCCTTCATAAGGGGATTTTAGGGGGGATAGATACACAAAGACAGACATATGGAAAGAGATGTCAAAGGAGGGGGGCATATTAAATAATTTGGGCAATTAAAAGGATTTCACAGAGGAATATTGAGTTTTCAAGTAAAATGTGGAGAATTTTACCCAGCAGTGATGGACCAGATAATGGAGTTGCGAGTGAAAATAGCAGCTTAAATGTCACAGAGATTGGAAAATGTGCCTCTTGCTCTGAAGGCACCATGGGTCCATCTTCTTCTGATCTCAGCTGTAGGCTAGCATAGGGCTCATCTCTCTTCCAGGGCTGGTTTCTTTCTGGGCTTAGCTGCTCTGTTCTCTTCACTAAGTCAGCTGTAAACTATCAGTCAAATGGCTCATGTCTCTTCCCAGGTCCTCTGCCATGTCTATGGAGCTGTATCTCTTCCTCTTTGTATCTTCTATGAGTATCTACATATGTGCATCTACTTCTGTGTTCCTGAATGAGCATCCATTTATATAGCCCACCAATGGGGCAGGGACTCAACTCAAAGCTCTAATCTTGATAATTTAAATAAAGCCATTTCAGCTGAATCTAATACAATCAAAGGGTTTCATGCCCAAAGGAACAAACTAGTTTACAAACACAATCAAATATTTTTTTTTTGAATTCATAAATAATATCAAACTGGCACATCCTCTTAAATTAAAAGCGGAAAAATCTTATATAACATAATAAAACATTATGACTTTTGTCTGTAAAACTTGAGCATTCAACAATATCTTATTTGAAATCACTTATGGATGTAATACTTAGCAATTGTCAATAAACAGCTGCTGGGAAGATGGCGTCAACTTAGGTGGGCATTCACCATTTCTCTCATGGAGGACAGCTGATTGGGGACAGGATCCTGCCTAGGTGGTCTCTTCTGGGAGCCTGCAGAATGAGAACCTTGGGGACATCAATCTGGAGGGAGCTGTACAGTGAGGTGGACTGATCAATATAAAATCGTGAGTCTTTCCCCCAGCTAGAAATCGTGGGTGCAGACAGCTAAGCCCCACCCTCCCGGCAACCTGATGAAAGGGAGCACTCTCCAAGAGTGGGAGGGTCCTGGCAAAGGGTGAGAGGGTTTCTTTCTGTCAGTTTGTCTGTCTGGACCACCTTGCAGTTTTTGGGGAGCAAACCAGGAAGCTAGAAGTGGTGCCGGGCTGAGGGGAGAGGCGAATCTGCTGAAGAAGCTTGATTTACCTGACAGCCATGGGACACAGAGACTTGGCTCAGGAGAGGGCGGAGCCAGCCAATTTTAAAATTCCACACTGAGTGTCAGAGTCACAGCTCCCCTGGGGAGGTCAGGCATTGTGAAGTGTTTGATAAGTTTCCAAAGGCCTATTTAGGGTCTCCTCGGCAGAGGGGGTGGCCCAGAAGAGGCCTTCTTTTGGATCCCTTATTACTTCAAAAAAATTTTTTTTAACTTAATCACTAAAATCCGCCTCAAAACCTGCAGAGAGAAGGCTGCAGGGTAATTGATTGAAGAACTTAGGCTGAGAGGATCCACAAGGGCCCAAGAAGGACTGCTCTTATTCCTTAGCTTTGTTTGACTGCATGCTTGTGTGTTTGTTTGGTTTTTCTTTGTTTGTTTTTCTTGCTTTTCTTTCCTATTTCCTCCCCTCCCCACCCCCCTTTTTTTTTAATTAGGTGCTGCTACCTTGTTTCTTCTTTGCTGTGCTTCTTCCTCCTTGATTTTCCATTCTCTGTATATAGTATTTTGTCTACCTACACTATCTATTTTTCTTCCTTCATTTTTCCCCCTTCTGCTTTTTGTTGTGGTTCTTAGATTCCAACATTTTTCATTAGTTTTCAAATTCACAGATGTCGATTTCTATCTTGTCTATTCTGTTTTCTTTTTTGGTTATTATGAACTTTTTCCTTTCAGCACTTTCTTTACTCTTTCCCTCTCTCCTTATCCTTCTGGCTTTTTAAATCATTCTATATATTTTTCTCTATTTGGTTTCCCATTCCATTGTAGGTACTCCACTTTTTTCCCACTATTATTCTACACTGCCTACATGAGTTAAATAGTTATTTACTAAGTCTGATATGGCCCCTCTTCTAACTTTTATCAATAATATTATGATCCTTTTTCCTTCCTTATCTCTTGCAATTCTTCGGTCCAAATCTTTTTCCTTCAAGGGAACATAGAAAAAAGCAAGGAAATACAAGAAGAACAATGTGTCAAAGAAAAAACTTAACACACATACAGAACCACCAGCTAAATAAAACCCTAGAGCAGAGAGAGAAGCTAAGCAACTGAATAAATCCATCAAAATAAAATGATGACCAGAGGACAACAAAAAAATTACAAATCATACTGAGAAACAGGAAGACATGGACCATTCCAAAGATCAAACTAAAAACCAGGATGAGATGCAGAACATTGAACAATTAATCAAAGCTGTCCAAACAAATATGATGGATCAACTAAATGAAATGAAGAAAGAGATTAAGGATATTAAGAAGACACTGGGAGAACATACTGAAGAAATTGTAAACATACCTAAAAAGATAACGGGTATGATGGTGATGAATGGCACAATCCAAGAAATCAAAAAGATGCTGGATTCACATAACAGCAGATTTAAACAGGAAGAAGAAAGAATTAGTGATGTGGAAGAGAGTATATCTGAAAACAGATAGTAGAAGAGATAGATAAAAAGATAGAAAAAAATCCAGCAGGGACTTAGGGATTTAAACTACAACACAAAACGCACAAACACAAGTGTTATAGGCATCCCAGAAGAAGAAGAGAAGGGCAACAGAACAGAAGGAGTGTTGAATGAAAAAATGGCTGAAAAATTCCCAACCCTATTGAGGGAGATGGATATACATGTCCAGGAAGCACAGCACCTCCCAAATAGTATAAATCCCAACAGGCCTACTCCAAGACATATAATTATCAAAATGTTCAATGCTCAAGACAAAAAGAAAACACTCAAAGCAGCAAGAGAAAAGAGAACCATCACATACAAGGGAAGCACAATAAGATTAAGTGATGATTTCTCTTCTGAAACCATGGAGGCAAGAAGACAGTGCTATGACATAGTCAAGGTACTAAAAGAAAAAAGCTTCCAGCCAAGAATTCTCTACCCAGCAAAGCTGGCATTCAAAATGATGGAGAGTTCAAAATATTCACAGATAAACACAAATTAAGAGAATATGCTAATAAGAAACCTGCACTTCAAGAAATACTAAAGGAAGTTCCACAGGTTGAAAGGAAAAAACAGGAGAGAGAGAATTGGAGGACAGTGTAAGAACAACTAAAAAGACAAAAAGAAAAATAAAAACAACATATGACATACATAAACCCAAAGAAAATATGGTTGAAGTAAGTAATTCATTCATAGTAACAACACTGAATGTTAATGGATTAAACTCACCAAGTCAAGAGACACAGATTGGCAGAATGGATAAGGAAATATAACCCATCTATATGTTGTCTACAAGAAACCCACCTTAGACCCAGGGATTCAAGGAGGTTGAAAGTGAAAGGCTGGAAAAAAATTTTACAAGCAAACAATAACAAAAAAAGTGCAGGTATAGCTATCCTAATATCAGACAAAATAGACTTGAAATGCAAAACTATTGTAAGAGACAAATATTGACACTATATATTAGTAAAAGGGGTAATCTTCCAAAAAGAGAGATCAATCATAAATATTTATGGACCTAATCAGGGTCCCTTAAAATACATGAGGCAAACATTGGAAAAAATAAGTGGAGAAATAAATGCCTATACACTTATAGTGGGGGACTTTAATACACCATTATCACCATTAGACAAAACATCTAGAGAGAAAATCAATAAAGAAACAAAGATTCTGAATAATACATTAGAGGACCTAGACCTAAAAGATATATACAGAACGCTACAACCAAATACAGCAGGATATACATTCTTCTCGAGAGCACATGGATCATACTCCAAGATAGACCACATGCTAGGCCACAGAACAAGTCTCAATGAATTCAGAAAGATTGAGATCATACAAAGCAATTTCTCTGACTACAATGGAATGAAATTGGAAATCACTAAGGGCCAGAGAACCACATTAGGCACAAATATATGGAAGCTAAACAACACAATCTTAGACAAACAGTGGGTCAAAGAGGAAATCTCAAAAGAAATCAGTAACTACCTAGAATTGAATGAAAATGACAACACAATATATCAAAACCCATGGAAGGCAGCCAAAGCTGTACTGTAGGGAAATTCATAGCCATAAATGCATATATATTAAGAAAAGAAGGAAGAGCTAAAATTGAAGACTTAACTGCACACCAGGGGGAATTGGAAAAACAACAACAAACTAACCCCAAAGGAAGTAGAAATAAAGAAATAACAAAGAATAAACCAGAACTAAATGAAATAGAAAATAAGAAAGCACTAGAAAAAATAAACAAAACCAAAAGCTTCTCTTTGAGAAGATCAATAAAATTGACAAACCCTTAGCCAGACTAACCAAGAAAAAGAGATAGAAGTTGCAAATACACAAAATAAGGAATGAAGAAGGGGATATCACTGTTGACCCCACCAAAATAAATAGTATCATAAGAGGATGCTTTGAAAAATTATATGCCAACAAGAATGATAATTTAGAGGAAATGGACAAATTCCTAGAAATTCACAAACAGTCTATATTGATGAAAGAAGAAATTGATGAATTAAACAGTCCAATTACAAGTAAAAAGATAGACTCAGTCATGAAAAACTTCCCAAATAAGAAGAGCCCAGGACCAGATGGCTTCACAGATGAATTCTACCAAATATTCTGGAAATAGCTAACACCAATTCTGCTTAAGCTCTTCCAAAACTTAGAATTAGAAGGAACATTTCCTAACTCATTCTATGATGCCAACATTAAGCTAATGCCAAAGCCAAACAAAGATACTACAAGAAAGGAAAATTACAGACTAATTTCTCTAATGAACCTAGATGCTAAAATCCTCAACAAAATACTTGCTAATCGCATTCAACATGTGAAAAGAATTATAAACCATGACCAAGTGGGATTCATCCCGGGTATGCAAGGATGGTTCAACATAAGAAAATCAATCAATGTAATGCACCACATAAACAGATTGAAAGAAAAAAATCACGTGATCATCTCTACAGATGCAGAAAAGGCATTCGAAAAAATACAGCACCCTTTCCTGATAAAAACCCTGCAAAAGATAGGAAAAGAAGGAAACTTTCTGAATATGATAAAGGGTATATATGAAAAATCCAAAGCTAACTTCATCTTCGATAGAGAAATCCTAAAAGTATTCCCTCTGAGATCGGGACCCAGACAAGGAGCCCACTATCACCACTCCTATTTAATATTGACTTAGAAGTTCTTCCTCAAGCACTGAGGCAAGAAAAAGATATAAAAAGCATGCAAATTGGAAAAGAAGAAGTAAAGATTTCATTATTTTCAGATGACATGATCCTATACATAGAAAGCCCTGAGAAATTTAAAGCAAAGCTTCTAAAACTTATAAAGGAGTTCAGTAACTTCACAGGCTATAAGATCAATGCTCAAAAATCAGTAGCATTTCTGTACACCAATAATGAGCAATCTGAGGAGGAAATCAAGGAAAAAAATACCATTTACAATAGTCATTAAAAGAATCAAATACCTAGGAATAAATTTGACTAAAGATGTACAGGACTTATATACAGAAAACTACAGAACACTGTTAAAGGAAATTAAGGAAGAATTAAATAAGTGGAAGAAAATTCCCTGTTCATGGATAGGAAGACTAAACCTCATCAAGATGTCTATCCTACCCAAAATAATCTATAGATTTAATGCAATCCCAATAAAAATGAACAATGTATTTTTTATGGAATTGGAAAAATTAATTACAAAATTTATTTGGAATGGTGAGAGGCCCTGAATCTCCAAACACATATTGAAAAAGAAAAATGAAGTTGGAGGTATCACACTACCTGAGTTAAAACATACTACAAAGCTACAGCGGTGAAAACCATATGGTATTGGCACAAGGATAGACACATTGACCAATGGAACCGAAATGAGAGTCCTGATATAAATCCTTGCATACACAGTCATATGATATTCTACAAGGCCACCACCCCACTCAGTTAAGAGAGAATGGCCTCTTCAACAAGTGGTGCATGGAGAACTGGATATCCATACCAAAAGAATGAAAGGAACACCATCTCACACCTCATACGAAAATCAACTCAAGATGGATCAAAGATCTAAATATAAGAGCCAAGACCATAAAGACTTTGGAAGATAACATAGGGAAGAATCTAAAGGACCTTGTAATAGGAAGTGATTTCATGAACTTCCCACCCAAAGCCTGAGCAGAACAAGAAAAAATAGATAAATGGGATCTCCTCAAAATTAAAAACTTCTGCACCTCAAATGACATTATCAAGAAAATAAAAAGGCAGTCTACCCAATGGGAGAAAATATTTGTCAAACATATATCTGATAGGAGCCTAATATCCTGCATATATAAAGGAATCCTACACCTCAAAAATAAAAGGACAAACAACCATTTAAAAAATGGACAAGCAACCTGAAAAGACACCTCCAAGGAAGAAATACAAATGGCTAAAAAGCACATGAAAAAATTTTCGACATCACTAGCTATTCGGGAAATGTAAATCAAAACTACAATGAGCTACCATCTTACACCCATTAGAATGGCAGCTATTAAAAAAACAGCAGACTATAAGTGTTGGGGAGGATGTGGAGGAATGGGAACCCTCGTCCACTGCTGGTGGGATTGTGGAATGGTACAGCCACTGTGGAGGACAGTTTGGCAGTTCCTCAAGAAACTAAAAATAGATCTTCCTTATGATCCAGTGATTCCACTGCTGTGTATATACCCAGAGTAATTGAAAGAAAAGACAGAAACAGATATATGCACACCGATGTTCATAGCAGCATTGTTCTCTATTGCCAAAAGTTGGAATCAATCCTGGTGCCCGTCAACAGATGAATGGATAAACAAATTTGGTTCATACGTACAGTGGAATATTACTCAGCTGTAAAAAAGAATGAAGTGCTAACACACGGAATAACATGGATGAATCTTGAAGACCTTATGTTCAGTGAATCAAGCCAAGCATTGAAGGATGAACTGTACATGACCTCACTAATTTGAATTGAGGAAAATGTGCAGTCTCTGAGAACCATTGTCTGAAAGATAGGTTAACAAGGGAGATAAAGAGAAGAGAAGGTTGTGAGTCATCACCCATGTGGACATAATGGTTAAGTGATAGAATATAGTGCATATTGAAGGATAGGACAGGTGGGTAGCGATAAAACTGGGTTTGGTGGTGCAGTGTTGATAGATGTGTAGATTAGGCAGGGTTGGTTAGAATACCCAGGATATAGGGGGAGAGATGGGAGAGGGACCAGGTGAATCCAGGATTTGTGAGTATGAGGTTGAAAGTGCAGGAGTGGGAATGCTCTTATGACAATATGACAAGGTAGTGTCACTGGTTTAGGGTGTTCTTTGGGGGAGCATTCAGGATGGGGCACATCTGGAGTAGGCTTCTGGGGGTGTTTGAGTGTTCATCCTGTCATACTTCATTGTGTTGGTGAGTGGAGACCCGCACAGCGAGTTGGAAGGGGATGGACCCCCATCTTTGGGAGGACCAATTCACCCAGAAACAGACAGGTGGGCGTCTCTTATGAGCAAGGGTGGATCCTATTAGGGGAGGGCAATCAGCGTGTCAAGAACTCTTGTTGCATGTAATTATGAATCTTGTCTTCCAATGAGTCAAGATAGGGGGCTGTCATGTGCCCCAGGGGGATGGGGAGGGAGGAACAGAATAGAACTAACAGGTGGTATTTAGTGATCAGGAGAAAAGTTCTTCATTAACTTACTGTGATGGAAACAGTACACAGTAAATATCATCAAAAATTATTAAATTGTACCGTCTAAACTGTAAACTGTTCTGTAAACCATTGACAATGTTTAGTAGCTATGTTTCACTATCGGTATAACAGTTATAAAAATCCTACCATCCACATACAAAAAGGTTTTAATATGGGATGAGGAAAGTGGGAGGAGTTTGGGTATATGGGATTATCTTGTATTCTTTGTGTGACTTGCTGTGACCTAAAACTTCTTTGAAAATTAAATGAAAATTTGGGAGACACTGGGCAGTGAGATGGGGAAGGTGCCATGGTACAGACTGGACACCCAATAATGCAGTGATAAAAGGGAAAATGTTTAAAATTTTAAAAATTTTTATTGTTTTTTTCCTATTTTTGAACATTCCAATCCTTTCATTTTATTTTATTTTTGGTGTTTTTTAAGTTTCTATGTATTATATCTTTTACATTAAACCATCATCATTATTTCATTTTCCTATTAATTGTATTTGGCTATTATATGAGCTTCATCTTTAAGGAAGGTTTGGATCACAAAAGGGTTACAACAGGGGTGAAAGAGGATCATTGGTGGGGCGTGTCAGGGATGGGGGTTTCATGGGAGGAAGTTCACCTGAATATACATAAAAGATATATAAAATTGGTCAAAAGATCAAGGGGTGGGGCATGGTCACAGTGGGTGGACAATCACTCAATAAATGAGAGAATACTGAATTCCCAGCCTGGAGAGCTCTGCCACATTCTCCAAGGGAGCAGCAACAGTCCCCCAAGTGCAGGAGCAGTGTCTGGAAAAGGAGGATGGTCCACTAATGGGTTCTTTTTATTGATTACTAACCCTATGAGTCTTTGCTCTTGTAATTGAAACTTAGCCTACTGTTATGGGGTGCCTAAGGGTTGCCACCTAGAGCCTCCTTGTTGCTTAAATGTGGCCTCTCTCTAAGCCAAACTCAGCATATGAATGCATTACCTTGCCCCCCAGCATGGAACATAACTCCCGGGGATGAGCTTCCCTAGCAACAAGGGATTAATACCAAGTGCCAACTGGCAATACTACTGGAAAAAGACCTTGAATAAAACAGGGAAAAGGTAAAGAGAAATGAGTTCATACAGCTAAGAGGCTTCAAAGAGAGTTGGGAGGTCATCCCAGAGGTAATGCTTACACACAACTCAGTAGTATCTCATAGAACACCAAAGTGGATCTCACCCTAAACAGTGGGGCTCCTGAGGGCTCTGGAGACACCCAGGTCCTATATAAGGGGGGATAGCTCCAGTGATTGATGCCTCTTCAGTGGGCTGTACTTTGAAATCTGTGCTCTTGAGAGTGACAGAGTTGGACTCAAATAAGTCTTCTGTGCACATGGGCCATCAGTCCCTTCTATTCAAACCTATATGTTGTGCTGAAGTTTGTAGGTGTACTTCCAGAGACTGGAGACTTTGGCCTGCCATGTGCCAGCTGTGCCTGGAATCTCAGTGGAGCTGCAACTCCTACTCTACAGCTCAATGGACTCACCCAAGACACCTGACGAGGAGATGATAATGGACAACAGCCATCCCAGGGAATGGAGAGAGTCTGTAGCTGCAGGCAGGTTAATCCCTTCCATCTGGGATATAAGCCCCCTCTCACATGGAGGTGGAGTGGACATCACCATCCCAGACTCCTCAGGATTGGGGGAAGAGCTATGGACTAGAGTGGACTTACTCGTATTCTGTTGTAGACATATTGTGATTCAAGCAATGGAAGAAATTACAACATTGATGTGGAGCCAGTGGCCACGGGGTGCTTTCATGGCAGGGAGAGGGAAAAGCAGTTGTAATACAGGGGCTGTTTTGGGACTTGGTAATTATCCTGAGTGACATTACAATGACAGATATAGGCCATTTTACATCAGCATATAATATGTAGAAATGTGTGGGAGGGAGTGTGGTCTACAATATGAACTATGGTCCTTGCTTAGTTGCAAAGCCCCAGGGTGTGTATATTCATTGCAGGTGATGTGCCACACTAATGAAAGATGTTTATGTGGGAGGTTGTTGGAGATGTGGCAGTTGGGGAAGATGGGAATCCCTGTAATTTTTGTATAACATTTATGTAATCTAAGCATCTTTAAAATATTAAAAAATAAATAAATAAACAATAGGTTGCATTTCTTAAAATTTACCAATGATAAAGTATTCCAAATATTATAAATTTACAAAAATGGAAGCAGTTGGTATTGCTAAATAATATTCTTGTAATTATATTTCTTTCTTTTGTGAGCTATAGTTGGAAACTTAGTCTAATTAATCTTTTCTAAATAAGAATTAATTTACTGCTCCTAAAACACATAACAAAAACCTAAACAGATGGACATTTAGACTCAGAAATTACACTTTATATCTGAATGTTGATGGAAATGAAAGTTAAATTTAAAAGAAAAAAATGTACCAGTGAAAATAAAAAAAGAAATATAAAACATATAGAGTCATAAGTTTTTCTTATAACCAAGTTTTTCAAAATAAAAGTTGCATATATTCAATATATAATTGATAACTATAAAATTGTAAGAGGAAAAATAGATTGTTGATACACTAATTATTATTTTGCTAATAATTAAAGATAAAAATCAGTTAAATATATTTGATAATATGAAGATCAGAACTAATATATGGATAAAAATCATTATCAAATGTCTCAAACAAGTACTTTACTATCCTATGCAAGACATTGGAATGGACTTTACTCTCATTGGTAAGTAAATATGCAAATATTTATTGAAATTTTGAGTATTTTTTCCCACTTACTAACATAATAAAGAAAATAATAGGTATAAAACTGTAAGCCCTAAATTTTTTGCGAATTTGGTTTGCAACCACATGAATAATATGCATGCATATATATTTATACACATATATCTATTTGTATCACTTAAATGTGTATCATTTATACAATTAAATAAGGTTATATATTTATATACAAATATAAAGAAAAACAGTTATTCATTGGATCCATTATTTTCACTTTGAACATTTATAAGAAAAATAGTAATTCATGTAAAAAAGGAATGCTATTTATTTTTTAAAAACTGAAAGGAAGATGAATGATCATTGAAATAAAATTGGAGCAGATTACTATGGTTAATGAGGCAAAACTACTGCAGTTAATTAGGTAAATAGTATAAAATGCTACAGTATGTATGTTTTTAGTAATTAGTTAAAATACAAATTATTACTTCCAACATAATTTGTTGAGAACAGGGGAAAAATGTAAGTTTGTGGAGCATATGACAATTACATATTAAAGACTAAATATATTGCCTTAAGAATATGAAAATTATTTTGAGGACTTTATTACTAATGCTAATTTTTAAAACATTGTTATAATCCTTTCTAAGGGAGAATTAATGTAAAAATTCAGTAGTGAGTTATTATTACCTAGGTTGTGTATTTCTCCTCAGGACTCGTACCAAAAAGATTGCTGAATTACATATTTTTTGCTGCTCTCTGTAGATGGGTAGTGTATTTGGATATAGAAGCATTTTGTTTAATAGATTTGTGAAGTTTAGATAAAGCATAAAATGAAGGAGTGATCTGATTAATTATCAGTTTACCAAGAGTAGGAAAAGAGGTATGGCCATGAAGGAAAATAAAGAAAAATGACAGAAAAAGAAAAAAGAAAAAAAAAGAAAAAGAAAATAAAAGGTTTGCCTGTTCTATATTGTCTATATTCATTGTAGTAATGTTTCACAACTGTGATACTTTCTTTTATGTCCCATTCTCAATACATACCAATTTATTATGGTGGTTTACCTTCCCCGAACTTTCCTGAGGGCTCCGGACACCTCTTTGTTTCGAAGACTGTAAATGAATGGATTGAGCATAAGGGTGAGGATAGTGTAGAAGGCAGAGAAAACTTCATCTAGCTCAGCGGTATGATAGGCTTTGGGGAGGAAGTATTTGAAGACGGTTGTTCCATAAAAGAGAGACAACACAATTATATGAGAGGCATATGTAGTCAAAGACTTTCTCATCCCCAATTTTGATCCTAATCTCACAACAGTGGAGAGGATCTGCCCATAGGACGGCATGATGACAGACATTGGAATGAGGAGTAACACAATACCACTGCAAAAATTAACTTTTCGTAATGGGACGTAAAGCACAAACAAGTTTCAGGAAAGCTGGGATCTCACAAAAGAAATGATGGATTTCCCGGGAGGCACAGTATGGCAGATTCAAAGTATATGACATGGACAAGAGCGTTGAGAAGAGCACCCAGCGAGATGCCAGCCATCATTGAAGCACAGACTGTAGCGCGCATGAGAACTGGGTAACAGAGTGGGAGACATATACCTACATAGCAGTCATAAGCCATGACTCCCAGGAGAAGGCACTATACTCCCATGAGGGCCATAAAGAGGAAGAACTGAATTTCACACTTAATAAAGGAAATGGTGTTCTTTCCAAACAGGGAGTCAGTGGCAATCTTGGGAACAAAGGTGGAGCTATATAAGAGGTCCACAAAGGAAAGTTAGCTGAGAAGGAAGTACATAGGTGTATGGAGATGACAGCCCAACCAAATGAGAATTGTCATCATTACATTGCCAGCAAAAGCCACAAGGAATACCAGGAAAATAAAGGTGAAGAGGAGCTTGGGTGCTCAGACATGGTAAAACAGCCAAGAAGAATAAAGGCAGTTCCAGTGTCTGATTGGCCCATTTCCCCATTCTCTCCTTCTGAATTCATTACCCTGGATAGAGTAGACAAAAATCTTTAGTAACACTGTCAAACCAGTTTGGTCCTATACTCATTTTACGATGTGCATATCTTCATTTACTGCCATAGTCTTGTAATGATATATATTATGTATTTTGAACATACTCACCTCTAAGTATTTGCTACACAATAGGTCTCATTACTATATCACTGTCACTGCACAAATATTTAAAATAGTTTTACTAAAAATCCCAAAATACTATAATTTCAGTGTTTTAAAGAAATATATTTAGACTCTTGAAATTCTGATACTTTTATATAAAATTTGATTAAAATAATTAAAAATTCATATATTAGTATATAATATCTCTGTCTTTCTCTCTTTCTGTATGTGTGCCTATCTCTCTCTCCATATTTTGACTCCATATTCTCAGAAGAGTATCATGCTATGATAAAGAGCAAGAACAGAAACAAACACTGCTGTTAGTCAGAGGTCTTGGTGATGTTCTTCACCCGTGCTGGGTTCCAGTAGAGTTCATTTCACAGGGAGATATCCAGAGTCAAGCCAAAAAGGTTAATAGGGCAGTCTAAAGGTGCCAAAAAGGAGAGAAGCTTGTTGGACACAATCAGTTTTGAGGAGATAATAACAGAATAAGTAGATTAATTAAATTTACTCATGTACAGCCATCACATTGAGTTTCTCAAAAACTATATAAAAAATATTTGATAACTGTTCAGGAGAAGGTAGTTCAAAAATTATGAACTCATTTTTCTTGCTTAAACTTGGGAAAGCTCTTCACTGATAAAAAAATCTATGAATTCTAAATTGCATTTAATAGATAATTTTATTCAAAATTGGATTATAAATATATATAATGACTGATTTCATTTGGAATCAGTCATTCCTAACCAGGGGCATATGTGTTGAATAGAGAATGCAGATGAAACCAGAGTGGGATAATGGTGATATGAAGAGGCAAATTCATTATTACAAGGCTCAATTTCTATATCCATAATCACCACTTAGTGTGATGTTTTCCTTCCTACTGGTTTTACAGAGCCATCTAGATACTTTTATAGTCAGGAATAATTTTGAAGGTTTGGATTACTTGTAATTACCTCTTCTTTCTGAATTTCAAAAAATAACTTGGTATGTCATTTTCTAAAAAGCCAAACCCCAGGAACTGAAATTTATTTTTTCCCTTGGACCCACTCCAAAGTGCACAACTATACATAAGGAAGAAGAGATTCTCACACACTGTTGTTCTAGCATTGCCATAAAATAATATCTTACCACGCATTACTGAAATGTTTTTCACAAATGATGTTTTATATACTGTTCCATAATTTGGTAATAATTTTATGTTCTCATCTCAACATTTGTTTGTATAAAAATGAATTTTAGCACAGTTAGAATAAAATATTCATTCATGTATGATTAAACGCATCTGAAGATAAAGGATATATTTTATCCAATTCCTTTCCTTAACAATGTGATTATCTGTAAATGTTATACAATTTTTATTATAACAAAGTCAAAATTCTTGCTCTTAAAGCTTTTACATATTTGGTCTTATTTATATCAATGGTGCCTGTATTAGTCAGCCAAAGGGGTGCTAATGTGAAATACCAAAAATAGGTTGGTCTTTATAAAGGGTATTTATTTGGGGTAGAAGTCCACAGATACCAGGCCATAAAGCGTTAAGTTTCTTCTCTCACCACACAGTCCATTGCCACATGTTAGAGCAAGACAGCTGCCGGCGTTTGCCAGGGTTCAGGCTTCTGGGGTTCCTCTCTTCCCGGGGCTGCGTTTCTCTCCGGGCTTATCTCCTGTTTCCTCCACAAGGTCGGCTGTAGACGATCAGGCGAACGGCTTGCTTCTCTTTTCCTGGGGCCTTCTTTCCAACATCAAAACTGCTCCTTAAAAGACTGCTTCAACTCTGTTCTTTGCCTTGCCTTTTATATTTAATTCTCCACCCACCAGGGGGTGGGGCTCAACGCCCTACTGATTGACATGGCCCAGTCAACGCCCTAATCATAATGCAATCATGCCCAGATTAACAGATCAGATTACAGGCATGATCCAATTTTTGGAATTCATAATTACATCAAATTCCCCAAGGGTTACAGTGCCCAATGAAAAATACGCACACACTCATATTCTCCTTCCAGTTTAAAAGATATTCAATGACTATGCATTCACAATATATTTGAAACTACTTGGGAATGTTTGTGGATAGTAATCAAATTACAAAATATTCAAATATCCTAGCAAAGTTAACAGCACTACACGGAATCACACATCGAAATTGCCACCGTAAAAATGTATTTTGCTTCTAAAGCTTATTTCTTGGAACACCACTCACAAGATTTGTATAAAGGATACAATGTGTACAAACTTATTTTATTTGCAAGATTGACTCAAATTTAACAGCAGACAGGATGACAAACACACACTTGGATCACAGCCACAGCTACAAGTAAGACCACCTGATTAGATGATAACCATTTTTCTCCTATATGCTCCTGTCTGGGTTCCTGTTCCCTTAACTGTCAACTCCATGTGTCAGTGTTTCCTATGCTTGATTTTTTATAAAAAAAGAAAAAAAATTGTCTGAGAACAGTGTTGCTTCTCTTCCCATTGAAGAGTTTTTGGCAGAATATATGGATCATCAGGATTATCTTCTTAATATATGGATATCATAAAACATTATGATATCAACATATGTAATATGTTGTAATATGCAATGAATATATAAAACCGGTATTGAAAATTCTTGCTAAATTTCAGTAATTTTTACACTGACTCACATATTAGAATAAATTATGTAACATTGCTTTCAGGTGTATTGCTAAAGCAAATCTGATCATGTTAATTAAATTATCCACTCACCTCAGCATTACATTTTCTCTATCATCAATGTTATCATTCAACTGATTTTTTGGTTTAATATAAAATCCTATGTTTTTCCAGAAATACTATATAGAATATCTTTCCTTTTAATTTTTACTCACTATATCATCAGAAATCTTTTGAGATAAAAGGAAGTGATATACAGAACAGTGTTCAGAGAGATTTCTTTCCTTGATGCCAGGACCATATATTACTAATGAGTTAAGGCAGTTAAATACCCCATGAAAATCTCTACCTCAGATGTTGAGCCAATTTACAGTTTTACCTGTCCTCAGAGAAAATGTCTCTTGCCTGCTCCTCTGCTCCCTTTGGTAGTACATAGCAACATTATCTCATTGTCCTTCTAATGCCCACATCAGACAAGTCTGTTTCCTTGGAAATAAGCCAAGAAATATGGTAGTCAGTCACATAATAATTCATTTTTGAAGATCTCATTCTTACAGTTATGATTTCTCAGTGCAGAATTACCAACTGCCATTTGTGACCCAAACTGAATAGGTTTTGTTCATGGCTTCACCACTTATTTTTAAACTCAAATTAATTTTTTCCTGTTCTTCTTTTGTAAAATGTGGTAATAAAGCAGTGCATGGTATAGGGTTTTGTGAGTATAAAGTGAATTGATTAAGGCAGATCTCTTGAAACAGTGCCAGGTGCATGGCATTTCCTAAATGTTTCAGAATATGATGATGAGTTTGATTTTTTTTATTTTATAAATAAGTATAATGATGAGCATTAATTGTCACATAATCAATAGATTTCCTCTACTATCATCAAATACACAAAATTGGTAACTTTTAGAAGGAGAGCTATATTTTATTCCATAAACTATTCTTGACTCCATTTCCTGAATATCAATTCATCCTTATTTTTAAAAAATGACAAATATGTTTTCTAAATACATATATTTTATAAGTTTTTTGGTTTATTTCTAACTGAAATATGCTTCTACCATTGCTGCTTAATTTTGCATTTATGTAATGTCCATATTTTACATTTAACTGTACATGTTAATCTCAAAATGATCCTTATAAATTTATATGTATGTGTATATAAATGTATATGTGTGCACTTATCTATTTATCTATATACCTAGAGTGTGGAAAAGAAAGAAGTATAACCTCCCAAGAATTCAGAAGGAAATATCTGACTGGGTTTTGATTACTGGGGAAAGAGTAAGGCACATGGTGAGTTTAGTTGGAGTAGTGCTGATTTTAGGGTGCCTGCAACACAAAAGGATTTTTTGTCCATGTATTTGTGTATGATATTCAATGAATCTTAACATTTATTCAGTGCTTCCTATGTGACAGTCAGAATTCTAAGTGATAATATATATAAACACATAATATTCAGAACTCCCAATGTCCCTCTTCAGAAGACACTATGAACAAATGACTGCATTTCAAAAATACTGAGTTTGCCTAAGTTTGCCAGAGAGTAAGTGGAGAAGCCAGCATTTGAACATATCTATCCTGTCCCAGGCCCTGTGCTCTTGCCTGCCATGTTTTATAGCTACACATTTTCACATCACTAAATTTGGAGTTTGTCATGTTTAGACTTTATTAGGATAAAATTAAAATACAGTGTGAAAATCCAGTACAACAGGGGATGGGGTCAAGATGGTGGCTGAGTAAGGTGTTTTAAGGGTCAGATTGTACTACAAGGTAGTTAATAATCTAAACAGAGCTTTCTAAAGCACCTATTTGTGGGGCCCAGGAGACAAGAAGAGCATCCTGCAACATCCTTGAAAGAATGGAAGAAAGAGACTGCCCATCTGCAGTGAAGTTGCATGAATAGAGCACTCCATGCTGTGGAAGTCAATATCCATCCTCCATTGGTGGTGAAAGGCAATTTGGGAGCTATTCCATGGTTGGAGGGGAAACACACTTTTCCAAAAATGGGGGAGAAAGAGATGGTTGGGCACTGACTTCAGCTACTGATTAGTAGATTTGGCTGGGTAAAGTATAATCCTGAGAAAAGCTAACATTTGCACCTGTCCATATAGGAAAGAGACTAGTTGAAACCATTTTAACTTTGTCTCTTGCACGAGGGGAAGTGGGGCTAATTGAAAATCACAGTGATGGTAGGGACTGGCTTCGATCCACCCAGATTGGATTGCAGACCTAGCCTAGGCTCCAGCCCCTCCTCTGGCAGGAAAGAAACTAAGAGACCTGCATCAGCCTCTCAGGGCAACTGCAGGCGCAATTGACCCACATGGATTAGAATGTTGGGCTCTCTGGAGGGTCCATCTCCAAACCTGGCAGGGGAAGAGGGGGAATGTAGCTATGTCAATCTACCTGGGAACTGCAGTCATTTTGAATCTACATGGCACAGATTGCTGCCCAAACCTGCAGCTTTGCCCCATGCCAGGTGGGGGAAAATATCACCAGGCAACCACAAATTGGTTTGCCCTACACAACTTGGATTATTACACGTGGCTGTGGCCCTGTCCCTGCCCTTGGCTGAGGAAAAACAGTGGGAGAAGCTTTATTGGTTCCTGGGAAAATGTGGGCAGCTTCACCTTCCAAGTTACGGTACTAACTATAGCCTCAGTTACTACTACACAATCAGCAAGGGAGAAAGGACACCACCAAAAAATTATAATCCATACCAAGAAACAGGAAGATATGGCCAGTCAAAGGAACAAGATACACCTCTGAGTGACATAAAGGATTTGAGACAACTAATCACAAATGTTCAAACAAACCTCCATAATAAATTCAATGAGATGGCTAAAGAGATTAA
>JAQZBX010022414.1:9541-31683 GCA_029593785.1 Cabassous unicinctus
ATGTCGAAATCTTGCTCCACCTCACAGGTTTACACATGGTCTCTCTCTCTCTTTTTTTTTTTTAAACCAATTTTACTGTTACATATTAAATATGTATACATTTATTTTGGATGAAATACAGTTCATCCAAAGTATATAGTCAAGGGCATTTGGTATAATCACATAGTTGTACATTCATCGCTTCAATCATTATTTGAGCATTTTCATTATTTCAATAATAATAATAATAATAAACAAAAAACAGACAAACAAGAAAATTCACCTCTCAATCTCTCTTTTTCCCCTGCTGTACATAGCTCCATCTCTTCTTATGTCCTCCCTCCCTTCCCCTTGTCTCCCCTCCTCCCTATTTTTTATGTTTCCCACTTCATATGGTAGTTACTGTAGATTTTTCAGTATGTCATAGAAGATTGTAAAGGGAATGAGTCTGCTGAGTTAGGCTTGCCAATCTTTCTGTTGATTGGCTAAAGGTGAAGAGTTGTATTGGATGAATACTTTTAGTAGAAATAACACATTGTTTCCCATTAGTTCTTTTTTTTTTAATTAGAGAAGTGGGTTTACAGAACAATCATGCATAAAATACATGATTTCCTTATACTACCCTTATTTTTTATTTTTTTAAAAATTAATTAATTAATTTATCCCTCCCTTGCTGCTTGTGCTTGCTGTGTCCATTCGCTGTGTGTCTTCTCTGTGTCTGCTTATCTTCCCCTCGCTGTGAGGTCCCGCTGCATCAGCCCCTCGCGCTGCGCGGGCCGGCCTGCCCTCACAAGGAGGCCCCGGGAAGCGAACCTGGGGCTTCACACATGGTAAACGGGGGCTCTATCGGTTGAGCCACACCTGCTTCCTGTTGTGAGGGCTTGCTGCATCAGCCCACTAGGCTGCGCGGGCCAGCCTGCCCTCACGAGGAGGCCCCGGGAAGCGAACCCGGGGCCTCCCATATGGTAAACGGGGGCTCTATCAATTGAGCCACTCCCGCTTCCTATACTACCCTTATATTAACACCCTGCCTTGGTGTGATACATTTATTACAATTGATGAAAACACAACTTTATAATTGTACTATTAGCTGTAATCTGTGGTTTAACTTAGGGTTCACTGTGTTTTGTAGTTCCATGGATTTTAGATAGTGTTGCTTAAGAAAGAATGTAGTATAGGAGAGTGATTAGGAATTGGAAAGCCTGATTTGTAATGTGGTTCCATCAGTAACTAACTTTGACCTTTAGAATATGCTGCTGCTTTATCTTTAAAATTGTAATAACTCCTTTCTAATTATCTCATTTGATTTCAAAAAGTGACTATATGTATGTGAATGTTCTTTGAAGAGTTCAGAAGCATCAATTTTAAGACATTAGGGTGGGTTATTAATGAAATTGATAGTAAAATACCTTAGAATTTGGATAAGTGATGTGCACTGCCAGGATTTTCCTTTGTCTCTTTTTTAATTCAGGTTTTTATTATTTTCCTTTGACTTGTAAGTAAATTTGTGTTTTGAGTTTATATTAAATAAACATTTGTTCCAACTGAGTAAAGGTTTTGCCTGTTTTAGTAGCCCAGGACATAGTAATCATTGGAAGTAAATGCTGTTTATTACTAAAGTGGAATGCAGAACCACTAAACTCACATGATTTAGCTGTTTTTAGCTGAATCTATATTTGGGTTTGGTATGAATCTGAATGAATGCAGACAGTTTAAATGAAGCTTATTTATTTAGCCAAATTCTGGTAGTTTAATGGTAAACAAGAACTATGCCAACATATTACCCTACTCTTTTGGGTAGTACATGTTGCCCTAGGGTAGTATAGAGTTTATCTCTATTTTGTTGATTACTTCTTAAATGAAAAGGTGGAGGAATCTGCATGGTTATAAATATCGCACTCACTTTGACTTGAAATCTTGTTTTTTAGGTCCTCAACCCATTTTACATTTTCCAGCTATTCAGTGTTATCCTGTGGTGCACTGATGAATACTATTACTATGCTGTAGCCATTGTGATAATGTCTGTAGTGTCAATCATAAGCTCACTATATTCCATTAGAAAGGTAAGTCCAATTTATTATGGGTTTCACAACCATAGTTAAAAGTGTTTGTATTTTGTAATACATGTAAGGTAATTAGAGTAGTACTTGGTACAAAACAAGTATTCTATAAGCATCAGCTTTTATTATTTTAGTTATATGAATATGTACTCCCTTTTTCCCTGCACTCTCCCCCTCTTAACCTGAGGTTAAGAAAAGGCAGGTCAGATTTGATTATTTGGAGACCATAAGGATCTATGGTTGCTCATCTCTGATTGGAATATTGGTGGGTTGGCTCTGCTGTTTTCAGGGCTGTCTTATTAAAGTGATTCTTATTTTGTCTTGAGCTATAACTTTAATTCTAAATTTTATAAAGGAAGAGCAGTATACATTTAATGTATTAAAATTACCTTATTTTATAGTACCTTGCTTTTAAAAATATCTTGGAGAGTGGGTTTATATTTGTTAGTTTTTAATTTCTTTTTCCTCTTTCAGCAATACGTTATGTTGCATGATATGGTAGCAACTCACAGTACTGTGAGAGTTTCCGTTTGCAGAGTAAATGAAGGTAAGTACTTCAGATGAATGATGGAAGAGTAAACCAAAAAAGATATGCATTAAGTGCTAACGTGTAAAGTAAGCCAAATAGGTTACACATTTATGATTTGTTTTTTTAAGAAATAAAAAAATGCATTTGGATTTGTACTTACCTGTGAGTTTTTATCACATTCATTCATGTAATAATTGTATTTTTCTTTTTCTACAATGTGAAAGGTACAGTGCTAGGCTCTGGAGTTGCAGTTGCTACCCAAACAGACATAGGCCTTGTCATCACTGAACTCTAGTTTAGTTAGAAAGCAAGATGATAAACAGTAACAATAAAGTGTAACAAATGCTATGATAAGGTGAAGTCAGGGGACTATAGCAGCGAGACCTAATTTACTATAGGGATCAGGGAGTTCTGGCTAATCCAAATAGTCAAGTAGTGACTGTTTGAATTAGCCAGATCAGAGCTAGGTGAGAGAAGGTAAGGTGGCTGTGGGAGAAGGGTAGGAAAGAGTCTAAGTCCCCAAAGACATGGAAATTAGAGAGAGAGGTCATTAGTGTAAACGGAAGAAACTCAGTATGGCAGTACAGCAACTAGATGATAAAAGGCCTTTTAAGGCATGTTAAGGAGTTTGGATTCAATCCAAAGGGTAATAGGAAGCCATTTGAAGGGTTTTAAGCAGGGGAGTGATACGATCATGTATGCCTTTTTCAAAAGATCTTTCTCACAGCTGTGTTCAGACTGACTTAAGGGGAGTAATACTGAAGGCATGACCTGATCATTGGTGTTTGTGGAGATGGAGATAAAATGAGATGGATTTGACTTAATTGTGGGTATTGACAGGACTTGGGGATTGATTGGATGTGAGATGATAGAGAGATGTCTGGCTTGAGCAATTGGTGGATGGACATTGGTTCCATTTAATTAAGTAGGGAACACTGGAGGAGAAGCAAGATTGTAGGGAAGGATAATGTTTAGGATATGCTAGCTTGTCTGGTGAGATGTTGAAGAGATAAAAATAAAGGGCAAAGGAGATACAGGAGTGGCAGCCCTGCATCATGTGCCTCGAGGCAGCATCCGCTCTGATTTCTCAGGATTACCAAGTCAGTCTCCATTCCCTTGGTTCAATAGACTACATCCAAGCTAAGCACAATTTGGTCTAGGATATTGCTTTCATCTGTGTGCTTTCTTGTTGCTGGCTACTCTAGGTGGGAGTATCTGTTTCCCCAGTCACCAACTACAGTCAATGTTGCTTATTGGTACTCCTTTCTCCTCTTTCCCACTCTGCCACTGCTGAAGATGTTGGAGATGCTGGGACAGACATCATTCACCTTGTATCTTCCTTGTCCCATTTATATAGTGTAACACATCATTGGTATATTTTGTTTACTGGTACAACTGAAAGGAGTAGAATTTTAAGTGGCATTTAAAGTTTTAAAAAAAGTTAAGTTTTTAAAATCAAAGATCTTAAAAGAAATGAAGATAATTATACCCACTTTGTACTAAATAGCCTTCGAATTCTTTAAAAATTGCTTCCTCATGTTTTAATAAAATACCTTTTCCTTTTTTCAGAGAGGAACGAAAAGAATGTTTGTCCTACAGCATAAATAATAGTTTTCTCCTCACCCACCTCCATTTTCAAACTAGGGTAACTCTTCTGTGCACAGCATTAAACCTGGGGTAAAAAGAGAGAGAGAGAGAGAGAGAGAGAGAATATTCCCCAAAATAAGATGACCCTAGTGGAAATCTCTTTTAACCAGTGGGAAGAGCTTTAAATTTTTTAAAAGCTAATTTAGATGTAATACGTGAATTTCTAAGGAAATAATGAACTAGATAAAAAAATTACAATATAATTATTTCAAAAATTTATTTAGTTATATTTAAAATAATATCTAAAACACTATTTTAGAAATATCAAGTCATTGAAACTTTGGGCTATAAATTGCAGTGAGGAAAAAAATGCTGTTAAAAACGAAAATATGCTAAAAATTTCAGTGCTTTCTTCTGCCTTCATGGGGTAACAGAAATCTGAGTTTATTTTACATGTTATGGGGACATCTCATGTTTAGATTTACTGTGTGTTGTTTCTTTTCTAAGATGGCTGTTAACTAAAATTGGTCATTGACAGTTGTTTGGTCAGAGAGATCTTGGCATCACCTGTGTTCAGTTGGAGTCCTAACAGAAGACAGACTAGCTGACACTTAAGCACCATGCTTTGTTAACCTAAGGAATAATCTTTTGTGTTGAAACTGTTCTTTATTGGGATTTTTGAAGTTAACCCCATTATATTTATTGAGATCAGGTGACCATTGGCAAAATTTTTTTTTTTTTTTGCCTTTTTTATTCCAAGTTAAAGAATATTGTTTTCAGATTTTTCTTTCTTTTTCTTCAAATTCAGAAATAGAAGAGATCTTTTCTACAGACCTTGTGCCAGGAGATGTCATGGTGATTCCATTAAATGGGACAGTCATGCCTTGTGATGCAGTACTTATTAATGGGACTTGCATAGTAAATGAAAGCATGTTAACAGGTAAATTATCATGAGTTGCTTATAATGCTGTTAGGATTAAGTAGTTCCTGGTTAAGCTATTTCTAAAATTAGCCATGCTCTTTATAGCCTTTAAATCATTAATGTGATAGATATTGAAGATTTTTTTATTTTGAGGGGATCAAATTCTGCATTATACCAGCTTTGCTACTAAACCATTATGCTGGTGTTGGCTACATCATTCTTCTTACTTCTGGTCACTGCTTTGACACAGAGGGAATGCTTTATGTTAAGGAAAGAGGAAAGAATTCCTTTGCTCATAGTGGATGCTGAGGGCATATTTGTCTCCCTGTTTGATGTATAAAGAGTGTGAATAAAGATTTTATGTTTTTCTTGAACTAGGGAGAAGTAGACTTTAAATTACTTAACTGTGGAAAGAATCTGGAGGTAGAGCTTTATATTTTTCTTTAATCACATGAATATTTTTTATTGTCAAATCTATGTAAAAGAAAGTAATTCTTGCATAATATATTTGAAACTAAGAGTCTTGTCTTAGGGTATACTCACACACATATACATATCCTTACATACTTGTCTTCTTTGAAGCAAGAACTGAATGCTACAAAGAATTAAATTAAAAATAAAATTCTATGTTTGAGAGAGCCTCCGTACTTATTCTTATTATTCTTCTATCCCTTACCCAGTTGCCTTTTTCTTCCTTACTTGCGCTCACGTGTGTGTTTAGTGGGGGTTAGGCTAAGTCTTTTTGCATCTCTTGTGTGCTTCAGCTTGCAAAGTGTTTTCTAATTCAGTTCTTAGGAATAGAGAACAGGTCCTGGATACTGATCTCTATGCTTTCTTTTAATTTATGAATTAAAAAAATTTTTTTTTTCAGGAGAGAGTGTTCCAGTGACAAAGACTAATTTGCCAAATCCTTCAGTGGACATAAAAGGAATGGGAGATGAATTGTATAGTCCAGAAATACATAAACGACACACTTTGTTTTGTGGGACTACTGTTCTTCAAACTCGTTTCTATACTGGAGAACTTGTCAAAGCCATAGTAGTTAGAACAGGTAGAAAACATTTTATGTAATTGCATATTTAAGAGTTCTGTTTTGGGGGATTTTTCTCATTTCCTTGAAAAAATACAATTTTCTCATTTAATTTTTTAAAGGCTTTAGTACTTCCAAAGGACAGCTTGTCCGTTCCATACTGTATCCCAAACCAACTGATTTTAAACTCTACAGAGATGCCTACTTGTTTCTACTATGCCTTGTGGCAGTGGCTGGCATTGGGTTTATCTACACTATTATCAATAACATTTTAAATGAGGTACGTACTTGAGACTCTTAATAAGATTTGATCCTTAATTATTTAGCACATGTAGCTATTGAGGATTTGAAATGTGGCTAGTGAGACTGGGAACTAAGTTTTAAATTAAATTAAATTTTAATAAGTTTAACTTTTAAATACCGTATGTGACTAGTAGTTATCGTATTAGTACAGATATAGAACGTTTCCGTCATTGCAGAATGTTCTTTTGGATGACTCTCATTTAGATGGTGTTTTGCTTGCTCTCTTGTGACTTAAAAAAACAAGAAACCACTGACTGCTTCTAGCCTTACTTTCTCTCTCTCTCTTTTTTTAACCTATAGAGTATACTGTATTAAATTTATTTGTAATTGCTTAATTGAAGGCATCTCTAAGGGAACTTGTCAAATTTCTCTATCTGCTGTGAACACAGGATAGAGCTTGTAGTATGAGTAGATGTCTGACAATTGTTTGTTGAACTTGACTTTGAAGTGTGTAATGGATGAAATATGTAGGGATAGTAAAATGAGAAGTTTCCTTTAAAATAGCTGTCATTCCAGAATCTGTTGACAATCCATTGAACTTTCTATTTTGCTGAATCTAAAGGGAAAAAGTTATAAATGGTTAAGAGATATATAAATACACACACTTATATACATAATATTGTTTATAGCTTTTCACTAAAGAAATAGCCACATTTGATTAATAAATACTTATTTTTTTTTGACATTTATTTTTGTGTTTAATATAGGAAGAAGTTGGAGATATAATTATTGAGTCTCTTGATATCATTACAATTACTGTGCCACCTGCACTTCCTGCTGCACTGACTGCTGGTATTGTGTATGCGCAAAGAAGACTGAAAAAAATTGGTATTTTCTGTATCAGTCCCCAAAGAATAAATATCTGTGGACAGCTGAATCTTGTTTGTTTTGATAAGGTAGGTTCAGTTTCATAATCATTCTCAAAGGTTACATAGTAGCTTAATACAGTTAGTGTTTTCCATATTCTTTGCCAACCGATTTGTACACATACTTTTATGTTCCTCTGATTTTTTTCTTCCTCAATTTATTTGGCATATACAGCATTTTTAAAATATTTTTTTCCATCTTTCATGCTTTCAATATGGATTATTTGCTCAAATCGCAATTGACTATTTGCTCATATCCAAAATTATGCCTTGTAGTAATAGTAAAGTTTATATGCTCTTTCACATATTTATATAATCCTTATGTAACTGAGTAGGCTTCATCCATCCATCCCTGTTCCCTATACCGTGGTCCCCCCTTCTTTATATGCATCCTTTATTTATTGGTAGATAGGTTGATTCGTGCATCTTTCCACCAGTCAACCAATCAAAACATCCTTCTTGTGCTTTTGGTAATGTAAACACATGCATATGCAGTTATACACGTATTTCCCTCTTCTCTTACAAAGAAGGTGATAGCGTACTTTAAATACTGTCCTGTACTTTTTTCCCCACTTTAACAATATATCCTGCAAGCCATTCTCTAGCAGCACACTCATTTCTGTTTATTTGTTTCTGTTATTTTTTTAAATAGCTGTCTAAAGCTATATTATATATATGTAGCAGTTTTATTGATATGAGGTATTACCCATACTTTATGTGTGTGTTTGTGTTTTTTTTAGACTGGAACTCTTACCGAAGATGGTTTAGATCTTTGGGGGATTCAACGAGTGGAAAATATATGGTAAAGATTAGTTAGACTTGATGTTATTATTAATTTATATCCAGAAAGTGATGTAACAGACAACTGTGTACCCACTACCAAGATTACATAATCGATATTTTGCCATATTTGCTTCAGATTTCTTAAAAGATTTAAAATATTATAGATACTGCTAAAGTTATTATTTTTACGTTTTTATATTTTCACATTTTTATATATCTAAACAAAGGTTTTGCATTATTTTACAGATTTACATGTTATATATTGTATGTATGTTTTTTGCTGCTTTTTTCTCCTTTAACTTTGTTTTCAAGATTTATTCATGTTAATGTGTGTAGATCTAATTTATTAATTTTAAGTGCTCTTTAATATTTCATTATGTGATTAAACAAAAAATATCTATTCCTTGGGAAGTAGCTGTGGCTCAATTGTTTGGGCTCCTGTTTACCATATGTGAGGCCCCAGGTTCGATTCCCAGGGCCTCCTGGTAAAGGCAAGCCAGTCCACGTGGCACTGGAAGCTGGCCGCCGCAAGATGTAGCAACAAAGGGAGACAAGCAGACACAGAAAAATGCAAAGCAAATGGACACAGCGAGCACAAGCAGCAAGGGGGCAGTAAATAAATAAATAAAAATAAATCTTTAAAAAAAAATAATAACTATTCCTCTACTCTAAGGGACTAGTTTTTTACTCCTTTTGTCCCTATACTTTTGTAAACAGTGCTGCAATTAAAACTCTTGTGGGAAATGGATGTGGCTCAAGTGATTAGCCTCCAGCCTACCATATAAGAGGTCCACGGTTCAATTCCCGGGGCCTCCTGGTGAAAAGCAAGCTGGTCTAGGCAGTGAGCTGGCTCAAGCAGAGAGCTGGCCCACATGGAGTGCAGGCCTGTGCAGAATGCTGGCCCTCACAGGAGTGCTGGCCTGCGCGGAGAGCTGGTGCAGCAAGATGACTCAACAAAAAGAGACACAGAAGAGAGACAATAGGAGACATGGTAAACATGGGAGCTGAAGTGGCGCAAGAGATTCATCGCCTCTCTCCACTCTGGAAGGTCCCAGGATCGGTTCCTGGTGCCGTCTAAAGAGAAGACAAGCAGACACAGAAGAACACACAGCAGACAGCGAGTGCTAAACAATGAGGGTCGGGGGCGGGGAGAAATAAATAAATAAATCTTAAAAAAAAAACAAAAAACTAAAACTCTTGCATACAACTCCTTGTGAACATGTGATTAAGTTTCAGTAAGTTAGATCCCTAAAAATTGAAATGCTTGGTCATAGCACATACATCTTCAACTTTACTAGGTGTTGCCCAATTGTTCTTCAACTGGTGATGCCAACTTACATTGTCTCCGTTAGTGGATAAGAAATCCTGTTGCTCCACATCTTTGCGAAACGTGTTATTGTCAGACACTTAAAAGTTTTTGCCAGTTGGTTGGATATGAAATGGTATTCCATTGTGGCTTTATTTACATTTTCCCCATTACTTATACTTGGGCATCATTTCACGTTTTTGGAGAGAGGGTCATTTAGCATTCTTTTGTGTGTTGTCTGTTTATATCCTAATTTTTCCATTGTGGATTTATTCTTACTCATTTGTTACAAGATCTGGGTAGTAATCTTTTTCGGTACTATGCATTGCAAAAGTCTTGCACAGTCTGTGGCTCATCTTCTTACTTTGTTTTTGTTATCTTTCGATTCACAGAAGTTTTATTACTATGGTTGTATTTGTGCCATTTTTTTTCCCCCTCAAAAGTCTGTTGGATTTTGCTTTATGTAGTTTGAGGCTGTATTGTTTGGTTCTTGTATTTTCAGAATTGTTTCATCTTCCTGGTGGATATACACCACATCCTTATCCCAAATGATGCACAATGCCTTAAATTCTGTATTACATAATGTTTACATAGCCACACACCAACTTTCTTTTGTTTGCCTAATGCATCTTTTTCCAAAGATACTGTTTATTTTCAGTCTTTCTGTATCATTGTGATCACATTCATTGTGATTTCAGATACATTTGAGATTATTTCTACTATGCTTCTCCCCCATCACGCGCACATGGTCTGTCATTTTTTCTTTCTCATATTTTCTCATTTTCTTGAAATTTATACATGCTAATCTTTTACTTGTCCTTAAATTATTTATACTCATAGTTAGAGCCTAGAGTTCATGAATTTTTTTACTGCCTTTGAAACAAATTAAGAAAGGAACCTTGGAACACTTTTACTTTGATTATTGTCATCCCTTTTTTATATTTTGTTATGTAATATTTTTGTGATTATGATTTTGGTTTTATATGATCTACATGCTTAGATTTACCTAGGTTTACTAATATCTTTGCTAGCCTTTATTGTTTCTTGTATCTAGTTCCTCTGGATTAAATTGCCTTCTTCTGTAACTGCATTCATTAGTAGTTCTTTGTTTTACTGCTATTCTTTTTTTATGTTTACTTTTTTAACAAATCAATTTTATTGACAAATATTAATAAAGCATACAGTTCATCCACAGTGTACAATCAGTGGTATTTGGTATAATTACATATTTGTGCATTCATCGCCTCAATCATTATTAGAGCATTTTCATTATTTAAATAATAATAAAAAACTAACGAAAATTTTTCACCCTTCGATTTCTCCATGCTCCTGCTGTACATAGCTGCTATTTCTGGCTATTCTTGAACAATTATTTATTTATTAAGCAGTTTTATTGAGATATATTCACATACCATACGGTCTATCCAAAGTGTATAATCACTGGCTTTTAGTATAATCGCAATGTTGTGTATTCATCACCACAAAAAAATTTTAGAACAATTTTATTACTCCAAAAAGAATAACTCCATACCCCTTAGCAGTCCTTCCCCAGCCCTATATAACCACTAATATAACTTCATCTTTATAAATTGATTTATATTTACAATTTATATAAATGGAATCATATAATATGTAGTACTTTGTGTCTGGCTTCTTTCACTTAGCATAATTTTTTATTTTTTTGGTTTGATATTAACATCTTGCAGTGTTAACATACATTTGTTCAATTTCAGAGACAGTCTTATATATGCAATTTTATCCATTTTCATATTTTACTTTCATGTTTTACTATGGTATACAGTTCCATGTTACATTTTTTATCACTTTTATTCTTGAATGGTGGTGTGACTGCATGGATTTCTAGGTTGACAGTTGTTTTCTCTCAGCTCTTTGAGGGTGTTTCTCCTTTTCTCTGAAACCTTTTGTTTTTGCTATTGAGATGTTGTAATCTCTTTAGTAATCTCTTTCTCCATGGTTACTCTTAAGTTTTTTCTTAATCCTTGATTTCTCCAGTTTTACTATGGTCATTTTATTTCTTTGCACAGGACTTACTTTGCTTCTATATTCTAAGGATTTGTGTTTTTCATAAATCTGGAAAATTTTGACCTTTTTCTTCCATTATGGCCTTTCTTCCTTGTTTTTTCTTCATCAGAGAATTCTGACCATATCATTGGACAAGAAATTTAATTTGTCTTTTTTTTTTTCCTAATTCTTCCCTCCCTATCCTCACATGGTGTCTTGCTCTTTTTCTAAGTCTTTAATGTAAAAATGCCTATTTTGCATTCTTTCAGACAGCCATTTATCATCTTAAATTTATGGAATTCTAGTTATGTCTTTGTTGTATCTGTGGACTCTCCTGGTGAATTATTTTCTGGTGTATTTTAAAATTATGAACTACTTATATATTCTTAGCAGGATTTTTCTGTGAAACTCATACTTCTCTATAGAAGTTTTGAAATTGCTTGGCTAAGAGTCCCAGTGGTATCAGTGGTGCCAGACGAGCTTTAATGTTACTTTCTTAATTTGGGTGTTTCTGGATCAGGCAATAGCATATGGTCAAACCCAAACCATCCTGTGTAGCATAGTGGTACAGGAGTTAGGCCCTGACACCAGATCTCCTGTGTTTGAATCCTTTCTCTGCCACTTATGGGCTATGTAGCCTTGGGCAAGTTATTTAACCACTCTCCTCTTTTCCTCTTCTATAAAATGGGGAGAGGGAAGCGGGTGTGGCTCAGTGGATAGAGCCCCCGTTTACCATATGGGAGGCCTGGGTTCGCGTCCCGAGGCCTCCTTGTGAGGGCACGCCGGCCTGAGCAGTGCATTGGGCTGATGCAGCAACCTCACGGCAGGAAGCGGGTGTGGCGCAATGGATAGAGCACCCGTTTACCATATGAGAGGCCCCGGGGTTCGCTTCCTGGCGCCTCCTTGTGAGGGCAGGCCGGCTCGCGCAGCGCCGTGGGCTGATGTGGCAAGACCTCACAGCAAGGGGGAGATAAGCAGACACAAAGACACACAGCGAATGGACACAGCAGCACAAGCAGCAAGGGGGGGATAAATAAATAAAAAATAAATAAATCTTTAAAAAAAAAAATGGGGAGAATAAAACACTTTTCTGTGGTGTGAGGATGAAATGTCAATATATGTAAAGCAATTTATTAATTGATTGAGGTACCAGGGCTGGGAATTGAACCCCAGACCTCATATGTGGGAAGCTGGCACTCAACCACTGAGCCACATCAGCTCCCTGAGTTGTTTTCTTTTGTTTGTTTGCTTTTTTTTTTTTCCTTAACTTTATTTGTACATTTAATAATTGAAAATATAGTTTGTTTGCTTTTTAACTTTTATTTTGTTTATTTCTCCCCACCCCTTTGTTGTCTGCACTTGTTGTGTCTGTTTGTTGTGTGCTCGTCTTCCTTTTTCAGGAGGCACTGGGAACCGAACCTGGGACCTCCTTTGTGGGAGGGAGGCGCCCAATCACTTGAGCCATTTCCATTTCCTGCTTTGTTGTGTCTCTCATTATGTTTTCCTCCTTGTGTCTCTTGTTGCGTCATCTTGTTGTGTCAGCTTGCCATGCCATCCTGTCGTGTCAGCTCACCATCTTGCTCGTCCTCTCCAGGAGGCACCGGGAACTGAACCCGGGACCTCCCATGTAGGAAGCAGGTGCTCAACCGCTTAGAGCCACATCCACTCCCCTGTAAAGCTTTTTAAACAGTGCCTGGTCCATAGTAAATATTATATAGATGTTAACTATTTTCATGAACTTTGGTGGGGAAAAAGACAAACTTCTTATTTTTTTCTTTTGGTCCATGGGTACCCTGGGTAAGTTTTTTTCCTACTATACCCCTTTTTCAAGGGGGTAGCTCTTCAAGAGCACTGGCTTTATTGGGTGAGAGGGAGTTTCCCACTTCTAACTCCCCACTTTGTATGGGCCTAGATCCTTGTCTCCCAGGTCCTTAGGGTACTGTGATGGTCTCTCCCTTCTTCCTTATCCCTCAAGCAGTCATAGCATCAGCTTAAATTCGTACCTCTTTGTTCTTTCTTTCTCTGTATATCTGGCACTGGAAGATTTGCCTTTCCTATGAGCTTAATTTTGCATTTGAAAGGTTATTTTTGATGCTTCTGTTTTGTGTTTTTATGAGAGTTTTTAGGTATTCTCATCTGCCATAGGCCCAGAAACAGGGGTCTTATTTACTTCTAGTGTTTTCAGTAGTCTTATGTCTGGTCTAGTTATTTAGAATCTAAGATAGTAATTTTTTTTTTTTAAGATTTATTTTTATTTATTTATTTTCCCCCCTTGTTGTTTTTGCACTCACTGTCTGCTCTCTGTGTCTGCTTGTCTTTTCTTCTCGTCTCCTCTTTAGGAGGCACTGAGAACCGATCCTGGGACCTCCGATGTGGGACAGTGGCACTCATTCGCTTGAGCCACCTCAGCTCCTGGTTTGTTGTGTCTCTCATTGTCTCTCCTCTTTGTCTCTTTTTTGTTGGGCCAGCTCTCTGTGCAGGCCAGCTCTCTGCACAGGCCAGCTCTCTGTGTGGGCCGGCTTGCCTTGCAGGCCAGCTTGCCTTCACCAGGAGGCCCTGGGAAATGAACCCGGGACCTCTCATATGGTACATGGGAGCCCAGTCGCTTGAGCCACATCCGCTTCCCCTAAGATAGTAATTTATTTTAGACATATATAATTTTCACAAAAGAAAATTTTTGAATGTTAAAAATTATATTGAAAATTAATACATGCAGAAATGCAAATATTTTATTTCCTTCTTTTTCAAATTAGAAAACATAAAAATTAGAATATAGAAAAGTTAGAATATTGTCTTGACTCTTACAATTTCTTAATCTAATTCAGTGTATTTTCTATTTAGTTTTCTTATGCCAGAAGAAAACGTTGGCAATGAAAAGTTGGTGAAATCGCAGTTTGTTGCTTGTATGGCTACTTGTCATTCACTTACAAAAATTGAAGGAGTGCTTTCTGGTGATCCTCTTGATTTGAAAATGTTTGAAGCCATTGGATGGGTAAGTTTTCCAATATAAAGTGTAAGTAGAATTGTATTTTTTTTCCTTGTTGCAATATGAAACAAAGCGATGTGTGTTTGTGTCTATCTGTCTATCTAATCTATCATTTTGCTGCCTCCTCCTGAGTAGTCATCTATTGCCTTTAGGAAAATACTGTAAAAATTAAATTTAGCTTGTGGGATATTTGTTTCTGCTAGATGTTCTATTAGAAGTTTTTCTTGGACCATAAAGTAAACTAATTGTGTGCTTTCTGAGGATATCAAATCGCTGGAGAAATATTTATAGTTGTGTAAAAAATGTCTTTTTTTGGTTAAAATGACCCATGTAAACACCTTTAATTGAGCATAACCTGCTCAGTCCTCTGCTTTATATTTATAAGATATTCCAGGTATCAGCAACTTGTAGCATTAGGCCAGAAGTCATTAAGGTGATTTTCAGTGGCACAGTTTGTTGGCATAGGCAAAAAGTATAATGTAGTCATGTGTATTCAGTGTTCTTTTGTAGCCACAAGTCTTACACACACACACACACACACACACACACACACACACCACAGGTTTGTTCAACTTGCCATTGGCAATTCAATTTCTAAATGCTTATGTACTCTGGTTGTTACCACTGCACAGCGTTCACTGCTCCTTTTATAGATGCAATAATCTGTTTATAAGTTCCCTTCTAGCTTCTGAGTTACTTGTTTTCTGTGGGGTCAGTTTTTTGTTTTTCCATGTTTGGTCTTTTCCTTTGTGCTTCTGGTTTTCTTTATATATCTTGTTGGTGCTTTCATATTTAAGAGTGAAGGTCTGACTTAGTAAATCTGTGTAGCCGCAGTGAGATTTTTGTCCTCACCCATATATATGTAGTCTCTTTTCCTGAGGAGTGTCACTCCTGAATAGGAAGGCTGGCTGTGGCGATCCTGATGTGTGTCAAGGTATCACCAGTAGGTATTCTTCAGTTTCTGATGAGCAATTGCAAAATTAGTCTTTAGGTAGCTTTCCTCACCCATGCCTGCATGAGTGGAGCTTTATTCAAGGATGCTCTGTCATATTAGCAGTCCTTATTCCTTTCATATTGGTAGTTCATATGTCTAGAAGGACACTGATTTGATTTGATTTTGTTTTGTTTTATTTTTGCTTAATTAAGCTATTCTGGCTATCAAGTAATGTTCCTACCTCTCTTATAGGTAGGGAGGGAGGTAGATGAGTGCATAAGTGCTCAGTCTGCCGTCTGGATCAGAAAACCTTCGATAAATACTTGTCCAAAAGAAGGACCCGCTTCATTTATGTAGAGAAGAGGAAAATAGGGCTGTTGATTAGTCAGGGTTCTCCAGAGAAACGGAACTGAAAGGATATATGTAAATATTAAGAGATTTATTATAGGAATTGACGCCACAAGAATGGGGATTGTCATATCTTAATTCCATAGGGAAGGTCACAGGTTGGAAATTCCAATAAAGGTGATATAGAATTCTGCAGAAGTGGGCTGGCTGAAGTAGAAATAGAAATTCTTTCTGCCTGCCAAAATCCTCAGTTCTCCTTTTAAGACTTCCAGATGATTGGATGAGGAGACTCCTCTCATTGCTGAAGCCACTCTCCTTTATTGAAGGTAGATGTTATCAGCCGTAGGTGCAGTCAACTGATGAATGATTTCAATCTATTGACAAAATATCCTCACAGTAACAATCAGGCCAGTGCTTTCTTGACCAAACAACTGGACATTATAACCTAGCCAAGTTGACACATGAAATTAACCATCACAGGGTGATTCATTTTTGTTCTCCAGAGCCTCTCTCCAGTGAATAGATATTTTAATAGGTTTAGTGTTTTGTATTTGTGGGCTTTATTTAAAATGTTAAGTTTATTTAATAGCATGTTTTGTTGATGCTTGCACTTAACAGAAAGTTTCACATAACCAGGCACAACTTATATTTAATGGGATTGTAAGATGCATCCCAATTTCAGAGATGTTAAAATGTGAAAAAAAAAAAAAAAAAATGTGTATTAGAATTGGCTGATTGGACACAGTTCCCTACCTCCTCATTTTTCCATTTATTAATTCCCCTATTTATAGAGTCAGATTAGTTTGTGGGTTTAATATATATTGGTTTTTGTTTGAATTATTTTATCCAAAAAAGTGGGGTTAGGATAGTAGCATCTTAACTAGAAAAAGGGCTCAAGCTGAAACACTTACCTCATATCTTTATACTCCAGTCTATTCTCGGCTACTGACTATATCTGAGTGCCATAATACTTTTTTTTTGTTTTAAAGAATTTATTTTATTTATTTTTTTCTCCCCCCTCCTCGTTGTTTGTGCTTGCTGTCTGTTCTCTGTGTCCATTTGTTGTGTGCTCGTCTTCTTTTTAGGAGGCACTGGGAAGTAAACCCGGGACCTCCCATAGTGGGAGGGAGGCGCCCAATTGCTTGAGACACCTCCGCTCCCTGCTTGTTGTATCTCTTATCATGTTTCCTCATTGCATCATCTTGTTGCATCAGCTCACTGCACTAGCCCATTATGTCAGCTCGCTCTCTTGCTCATCTTCTTTAGGAGGCACCGGGAACCAAACCCGGAACCTCCCATGTGATAGGCGGACGCCCAACTGCTTGAGCCACATCTGCTTCCCTGAGCTCCATATACTTTTGACTTCTCTCCTGAGAGCAGAATGGAATCCCTGAATTGATAGATTGAAAATTTGTGGAACTGTAAGGATCTTCTGTCTGTTGTAGAAATAGTCTCTAAACCCAAGGGGTTTAGGAGCAATATAAGAGAAGTTTTTCTCTTTTTTTTTTTTTTTTTTAACTCCACTTCTATCCTCTGTCTCTCCTCCCCGATGAGTTACTAGGTAACTTGCTTTGCTTATATTTTATTTAACTTATATGATTGATCTAGTTGTGTTCATTTTTAATTCACTGAAAAGGTCATATTGTGTTTGAAAATCGAACCAGTGAATGGAATTTTATGAAGCAATGTGTCAAATATTTTCTATTCAGATTCTGGAAGAAGCAACGGAAGAGGAAACAGCACTTCATAATCAAATTATGCCCACTGTGGTTCGTCCTTCAAAACAATTGCTTCCTGAATCTACACCTGCAGCAAACCAAGAAATGGTACGAATTCACAGTTTAAGCTGGATAATACTATTGATGCTCACATTTAGTGTCACTTTGAAACTTTGCTAGGAAGAGACATCATGTGTCCTTTATTTAACTCTTTTGCAGGTATGGGGGTTTTTAGCTGCATTTATCAGAAACTATGCCTCTAGTGTGTTGCAGACATTCTTTCTAAAATATTTAGATTTGGGAAGCGGATGTGGCTCAATCGATAGAGCTCCCGTTTACCATATGGGAGGCCCCGGGTTCGCATCCCGAGGCCTCCTTGTGAGGGCACGCCGGCCTGAGCGGTGCGGTGGGCTGATGCAGCAACCTCACGGCAGGAAGCAGGTGTGGCGCAATGGATAGAGCACCCGTTTACCATATGAGAGGCCCCGGGTTCGCTTCCCAGGGCCTCCTTGTGAGGGCAGGCTGGCCCGCGCGGCACGGTGGGCTGATGCAGCAAGACCTCACAGCAAGGGGAAGATAAGCAGACACAGAAAAAAACACAGCAAATGGACACGGCAAAACACAAGCAGCAAGGGGGGGATAAATAAATAAATAAATAAATCTTTAAAAAATAAAATAAAATATAAAATAAAATATTTAGATTTAATTCTCAGTACCATTACTTTTTCTTTCTATTTACTGAGCAGATTACTGCCTTGTGCTATACATACATGATGGTTAACCCTTCTAAATTGCATCTGTATACCTAGATATAAAAAGAATATGTGAAAGGGTTTATTTTTAGGTGAATTAATACGTTTCCTTTAGTTTATTTTAGTACTTAATGTGTTAATATTTTAAGGATACCAGTAAATTTGAAAATATTCAGAAATATACTTTTTTAAAATGAAAAGTGGTAGAGAGGGAATCTTGAAGCATCCCGACTTTGAAGAAATGAAAATTTCTAGCTAGTCTTCAAATAATCTGTTGTGAAAGCAGTACTTTTTTCCCCCCCAAATAAATTAAGTTAATGGACTTAATCAGAACTATTTCTTTATTCTATTTTTTGTTGTGTTTTGGTTTTAGGAGCTGTTTGAACTTCCAGTAAGTGAAGAATGTTTACTACTTCCATAAGTATATTGTTTTTATTCTAAAGGAATAATAAATGCTTTGTGCATCTTTTGGAATTATATAGGCTATTTATGAGATCGGAATTGTTCGCCAGTTCCCATTCTCTTCTGCTTTGCAACGTATGAGTGTAGTTGCAAGGGTACTAGGGGAGAAGAAAATGGATGCCTACATGAAAGGAGCACCTGAGGTCATTGCCAGTCTTTGTAAACCTGAAACAGGTAAGGAAGTAAATAGGCTTTGAATAATATTCTGGTTTTTGTATAAGCCTTTATTTGCAATTCTAACAATACATTTTACTTTTTAAAAAAAGTTCCTGCTGATTTTGAAAAAGTTTTAGAAGATTACACTAAACAGGGCTTCCGTGTGATTGCTCTTGCACACAGAAAATTGGAGTCAAAACTAACATGGCATAAAATACAGAATATTAACAGGTAAGATTGATGAACAGTTTTTCTACAGTTTTTTTTCAATAACATTTCATTTTTATTTATGTGTAATGTACAATGATTTGCATGTAGTTTGGTATTTAGTAAATATTTACTGAATGTATACAGGTATATATAAGGTAGTTAAAAATTTTTTTTTTTATTTTTAAAGAAGCTTTAGATTATATAAAGGTTATATCAAAAATATAGGGGATTCCCATATGCCCCACTCCCTCCCCCTCCTACACTTTGCCACATTAACAACATCTTTCATTAGTGTGATACAGTTTTTACAATTGATGAACACATATTAAAGCATTGCTACTAACCCTGGTCTATAGTTTACATTATGGTTTACACTTTGCACCACACAATTTTATAGATTTTGACAAAATGTATAATGGCCTGTATCCATCAATGCAATGTCAGGCAGAACAATTCCAGTGTCCCAAAAATGCCCCATGTTATACCTATTCTTCCTTCCCCCTCCCCTCAGAACCTCTGGTGACCACTGCCTTTATAGCAGTGTTACAAGTTCTTCCATTACTAGAATAATAATAAGTCTATAGTTGCTTTCCCTCCTTATGTTTGTTCATTTCTCAATCTTAAGGATTTTGGGATGGTGATGCCCACTCTGCTTCTGATTAAGAGGGGTTTTAGATCCCATAGGGCAGATGGATGAAACTGTCTTGCTTGCAGTTGTAGATACTCTCTCTTTTTTGTGATGTCCATTGTCCATCATCATCCTTTTGTTACTTGTCCTGGGCAAGTCTGATGAACTGGAGAGTAAGTGTTGGCTGTAACTCTGCTGTGATTCAGGGTCAACTGGCATTTATAAGGTAGTTTTGTTTTAGGTGATTTCTGTTATCTAGTTTCCTTTCATTCTATGATGATTATTGCCAAAAATGGAATGTCTTACTGTAATGTATGTTTTTACTTATAATTCTTTGGATTTATTTTTATTTTATTTCTGAAGTATTTATCGAGTGCCTACTGTGTGGCAGGTATTTTTTTTTTCCCCCCAACGAGCTAGTCACTTTTTTCCAGTAATTGGAACTAAGTAACTAGGCACTAATTTGGTCAGATTATTGTGAACCACAACAACCAGCATTCCTCTTCCCACCCAATACCCCCTTCACCCCCAAAGTCAAATGACATTACCAACACCATATTACCTTTCATGTATAAAAATGGGTTTCACATTCAAGGATTGTCGCTTTTACTGTAACTTCTAATATAGACATTCTGTGGGGAGAACATTGATTACGAGCATTTCATGGTGCACCTAGCTTTCTTAAGCAGTCTGGAATATTCATTGGCTATCCTGCTAATTCTGTCCATCAAATAGCTTTCTCTTTCATTCCATTCCCACTACTATTGACTCTAATTTAGGGACTCTGCTCTTTTCTCCTGTCTTGCCTCTTTGTAATCTGTGCTCTGCTCTGCTTCTAGAGAGAGCTTTTTAACACACTCAGATCTATTATCCGTCTCCTATGTGGAATTCTTATAAATGGTTCCCCATCACATAATAGAGGAGTTCTCAAGAAGGCATATGCTTCAGAAAACAAAAACAAAACATATACACTTAATTTAAAAAAATGGCAAATGATACAAACTTAAGTCTCTGAAGTGGGCATACAAATGGCCAATGAACTCCTGAAAATGATGTGACACTTCAGTTGTCATGAAACCAAAAATAAAACCAAATAAACCAAACCAGAATAAACCATGAGACATCATTTCTTTCAGACAAGATTGGGGAAATTGAAAAGATCTATTATTCCTAGTGTTAGTGAAGGCCTGGGAAGATTTTAACAACATACTGCTAATACAGTATTGTAAATTCATAAAGCTTTTCTGAAGAACAGATGGATAGTACCTATCACAGTTTAAATTTGCTCATATACTATCACCCAGCAAACACAGTTCTGGGAATCCAGCCTAAAGAAATACTTATCTGTGTATGTGTAAGGTTCATTTAAAAATAGTGTAAATAGCATAATACTCACTAGTAGGTCAGTGATTGAATTTTGGGCCATTGTGATTCTGTTAATATTCCAGGCAAATTAAATGAAAAGGGTAGAACAGTGTTTTTGGTGCAGTCCTGTTTTTCTGAATGGGAACTGCAGGAGTGGGGTGGATAACATATCTCTTACAGCATGAACCTTTGTTTTTTAGGAGGTACCAGGGATTGAACCTGGGACCTTGTACATGTGAAGCAGGTGCTCAGCCACTGCATCTATCTATTTATTTATTTATTTAATTTACTTACTTATTTAATTATTTATTTGGAGGTACCTAGAATTGAACCCAAGACCTTATACATGTGAAGCATGTGCTCAATCACTGAGCTACACCTGCTCCACTGGCATGAGCCTTTATTTCATGTATTGAATATTGTACCATTCAGTAGTTGGAGTACAAGGTTTCCATGGCCTGTATCGTTTACAGGAGAGTTAGGAAACCAGCTGTAGCCAGAAACTAGTGCCTGATAGGAAAATGGCTGAAGTACTTTGACCCAGTAGTTTCACATTGGTTCAGCTTTGTGCTTTGAAATGCATTTTCAAGTTTCAAAGTTTTCTTTTTCTGTTACCACTGGCAGTATCATTTACATAATTTCCTAACCATTCTTCAATATCTTTAGTATATATTTCAAAGATGTCTCTTTTTCATAGCTGTACTATAATTCAGGAACCTTTATTGTGAATTTGCGTGTCTGAAAGTCTAGTCCCTAACCTTAAGTCCCCTTTCACCATTAGAGGAAAAAATATTTTTGTGGTATAATTTTAGTGGGTTGAGATTCCTTAGAAATCCAAGTATCACAAAACAGACCTCCACTATAGTGCTGAAGCATATGTTAGTTTTACCTGCATTTCTTTGCTTATATATCTATTTCCCATGAAAGCATCTTGAGAGTAGGGATCATGCTCTTTGCCTCCTGATGCCTAGCATAGTGCTTGGTGCATGGTAGATATGTAGCTCTTTGAAGAAATAGCATCTTGGTAAGTATATTAATATTCTAAAAGACCCATCTTTGGGTCCTGAGGCCTCAGATGGCTAATGGTTCTTGTATCACATTTCTAGAATCACAGTTTTATAGAATTGCTCAAAGATGTGATGAATCTACTTGAATCTTTTGAATGTGCTTGTGGTACTTTTTTTTTTTTTTTTTTT
>JAQZBX010022415.1:0-31605 GCA_029593785.1 Cabassous unicinctus
TAAAAAGTAACAGTTTTATGTTGAAAATCTCTGCAGAGTGAAATGGCATAATGTAAAAAAGAACAAAAAGTTGACATCCTAAAAAAGTTTACTTTAGATAAATTTTTAAAAAGATAACTATGAAAATGTATGTAAAAATATTTAAAGGAGATACATTTATAATGGAACAAGAATTCCATTGATATCTGATTTTCCAATCACAATATGTCAGCGAAATAATGATTTTGCTATTCAGGATGAAATATTAGAACTTATAATTTTATATCTAGCAATTAAAATATGATGGAATGCTTAAAATATTATCAAACATACTAAGTCTCAGAATATTGAATTCTGAAAACACAAATATTGAAAGGAGGATTTGATAAAGTGTTAAAAGGAGAAGAGAAACAAATCTATGTGTTGCATGAGATATACAAAGTGAAACAATCATATATTTTGATAAGAAGTTTGTTGATTGAATCCTGTGGTGGATGATGGACTGTGGTTAATAGAACAAATATGAGAATGTTCTCTCATGAACTATAACAAATATATAATAATAACACAGGATGTTAATAATAGGGTGGGTTGGGGGAAAATACACCAAATGTAAGCTATGGACTATAGTCAGTAGCAATATTTTGACAAAATATAAGCTCTGGACTATAGACAGCAGGAATATTGTGACAATGTTCTTTCATCTTTGTAATAAATGTTTCACAACAATTAAAGGCATTGATGGTGGGGTGATGTATGGGAGTCCTTTATCTTAGCACATGTTATGAATGTTGGTTTTGTAAGTTCACAAATTTTACTATATACCTATTATTTATGTTCATGTATGAATGATATACTTCAATAAAAATTTTTAAAATGAAAAAACAAGGAGAGGAGAGGAAGGGTAGAGCATATCCAAAATAACCAAGATTTTAAGGACAAGATATTATCTCCATGGTAGAGCTGAGAGTAGAGAGACCAAGGAATGTTAAAGGTAAATGGTACAAAATATATCACAAATTAAAATTGACAAAACATCCCAATTAAAAGACAAATATTAAGGAATTGAATTAAAATGAAATCCAGATATATGTTATTTTAAATAAAAACACATAGAGTATAAGAACATGCAAAGATTGAAATTAAAATGAATTAGAAAGAAAAAGTACATCAGTTGTCAGGACCTGAGATGAGCTGAGAGCACAAAGTTGACCTTTCTGGTGGTGAAGTTACTTTAGAAAAGCAAAATGGAAATTAACAACGAAGTCTTTAATCACTCACTGTGATGATATAAACAACATGAAGGATAAGAACCAGTTCCCCCTATTGCATATTTATTTTTATTAGATAAGTTTTTGGTTTACAGGAAACCATGGATAAAATATAGGGTTCCTCTATACCACCCTATTATTAATATCTTGCATTGCTGTGGTACATTTATACAATTGATGAAAGCATATTTTGTAATTATATTATTAACTGTAGTCTATGGTTTAATCTAGGGTTCACTGTTTGCATTGTGCCATTTTTATGGATTTAAAAATATATATATTCTAGTAACATATATACAACCTAAAAAATCATAAGTGAAAAATGTTACTGTGTAATAATAGTTAAAAGTTTCAATTTGGCAATAAGATATAACTTATTGAAGAGATTTTGACTATTTCTTTTAATTCTAAATTATCCTGTTTCTTCTCATATTATCTTACAAAGCAAATATAAAAAGATATAAATTATGATTGTTCTATTTTTAGCTGCCCAAACTAATACTATACAAAGGGTTGACTTAACAACAATAATTTATTGGCTCATGCTTTCAGAGGCTAGATGACTTGTTTCTCTGAGGATCATTATCTTCTGGCTGGCTGGCAATTTTGGGGGCTCCTTGTCTTTTCTGTCACATGGCCATGCACATGGTGGCATTTTTTCCTTTCTCTTCAGCATTCCATTGACTTCTACCTTCTGGTTCCTCAATTTAGCTTATCTCTGGCTTTCACTTGCTTATAAAGGACTCCAGTAATCTAGATTAAAACCCAGTCTGATTTAGTTGGGCTACACCTTAACTGATGTAACATATTGAAGAGTACTTATTTACAATGGGCCCATACCCACCAGAATGTGGACAAAGACCAACAACATGTCCAAACTGGGGTACACAATTAAATATCACAGTTTGTTTGATAACTAACATAAGCATAGAAAATTACATTTTTTAAATAAATAAGGCATTCCATTGTTTTTCATGACCTTAATAAAGCTGATTCTGATCCTAATTTTTTCTGGTATAATTGATTTAACTTTGTGACATATATGTGCCAGTGATGTATGAATGTATGGATGGATGCATATAGAATGAAGATGCAAATTGTGTAATTATATCATTGATATATAGCAACTAAACTGGAGCAGCTCACTGTCAATCTATTCCTAACATCTTGTCTATTGAACCCAATAGTGGTAGTCTCAAGTCTCAATTATGACTTTATATATATATATGATTCACACTCTAGCAATTTTAAATGTAAAGATCAGGGACTGGATTTGTATGTAATGTAAAAGCACAATGTCTGAAATTTAAAATAAATAATTTTTATTAATTTGCCTAGTAAAAATTTACACTTATGCCAGTCTCGGGCAGATTTTACTAACTGCCACTGTAAATAAAGCCTTACACAAGAGTACTCCTAAGGATTCTAGGGACGTCTGAATACCAGAACCAAGGCACACAATCTCATGAAATCAACCCCCTCTTAGCAGGCCCTATTTGGGAATATATAATAATCTATTTCCCCAATATAACATAGTTGTATTCACTTATAAATCCCCTGCTCATGATTCATCTACTCCTTTTTATTTGTACTCCACTTTTCAATGTAACTGTTAAGCATATTTCTTAGAGTATTAAATTTCCAGATTGTTCATATGCCATTTAGCAATGACTCTCAGCAGAGTTGTGGCCCACTCCTACTCTCCAGTACCTCGGGCTTGCCCTGGACAGTCAATAAAACGATAAGGATGGGCAAGCCCTATGCCAAAATTCAAGGAGTATCTACACCTGCAAGTATATTCATTCCTCCCCATAATATCTGCCCCATAATATCTAAGACCTCTGTCAGCCAGGAGCAGTCAGAGCAGACATCATATCAAATCCCTCAAGACTGAAGAATTAACAAACATAAGGGGGGAGTTTAACCACGGGCCATAGTAGATTTATTGTTATTGTTTTAATCTTGTTTTAACCAAAGAACTTGTATAAAGGCAGTGGGTGCCAGAGGTTCAGAAGGGAGGGGAGGGATGAATAGGTGGAAATCATTCTGTATGATACTCCAGTGACAGATACAACATGATATTATACATTTGTCAAAGCCTTTAAAGCTGTATAGCACAAAGTGCAAACATAATGTACACTATAGATTCTGGTTACTAGCAATGCTTCAATAATGGTTCATCAATTGTAAGAAATGTGCTACACTAATGAAAGATATTAATAATAGAAGAAACTATGTGTGTGAGTATGGGTGTGGGGTTATATGGAAATTCCCTATACTTTCAGTACAATTTTTCTGTAGATCTAAAACTTCTCTAAAATAAAGTTTACTATTACTAAAAAAAAAAAAAAAAAAAAAAAACAGTGATGTAGGTAATACATAATGTGCTGTATCTATTAAACCTAGCAGTTAATATATTGATCCATGAGAAATAATAATCCAAGAGGATTTGAAATTTTAAAAGATTTTTAAATTTCTAAAGATTTTTAGAGAAAATAATAAGCTACCTAATATTTCTACTTTATTTTATTTTATTCCAGGAAATGAATATAGTAACTTAGAAAAGCATCACATTTCCAGAAAACTTTACAATTAAAAGCACTTTAAATTATGTCATTATTGTAATTTTGTGTGGTACATATGAAAAACTTCTAATGAAATTTAAATTTCTATATATTTATTTATTATATTTAAAATTTTTCCATAAAGTAATTTAGATAGGAAGGTCAATTCTTAACATATAGTTTTTGCAATTCCAAATATTTGAAACCTCATGAACTTTTGAAATTATGCTACATATGCTATCTTTAGTTCTATCTTTTTAGTTTAACTTACATTTACAAAAAATGTTCTGGAGAAAGGCAAAAATCAAATGAAAGCTGACATGAGGAAAATATCTCAATGTGTTTTAAAAATAAAGCATATTTAGCACTAGTGGGAGAATATGAACCTATTTATAGATTCCCTACAATCATTTAACAAGGAAAATAAATGATAAGCATTGGCCTATGAAGTTTTCAAAAGAAAAAATAGTTTTCTTTAGTGATTAAGCTTATTCTGTCAAATTATGATATCAGTATAACTCAATCTGCTTTAAATGTTCAAATCCCATTCCTCCTACACTTCTCTAATTTTAAGCAGGTGATTTTCCAACCTTATAAAATAGCAGATCATTTGAGGCAGAGCTAATATGCATATATACACAATTCATATGACTTTACCATGTAAATAAAAGTGATTTCTTCATATGGAATTTCCAGCTGGTAGTTGAGGAGAGGAAGTCTGTCTAATATGAGCAAACTAAATTCTGAAATATGCAGCATTGCCCTCTCATCCAATCCTCCATAAATGCAATAATATAGCCACAGGCAGGATTCAATCTCTGGCTCAGGGGTCAAAGAGAAATGTATTAGCTGTCTTTCCAAAGCTGCTGTTGCTCAAATTAGTCAGCCTCCTGGGGAACCTGAGTACCTTTTCCAAGAGATGATCTTGAATTCTACATTTTGGTACTTTAGGCAAAAGTTCAATCTAACCAGATAAGAAAAAAATTTCTGTCTTTATTATTCATTACTGTTAGGATTTTTAAATCTCACAGTTGATTTTCTAAAGGTACTACTTTCCATTATTTCCTGAAGCTTTTTAAAGATATTTGATATAATTTTTATAAATAAAATGTATTTGTACTTTTGATTTACTATTTAAGCATCCTCATGATATTTAAACATTCTGTCATTAAGGCCATAACAGGTTTATAAACCAAGTAAAATAATAGGTGTGATATGTTTCTGATAAGAGCATCAGGATTTCATAGAACTATGCCAAAAATTAGTTTATATTCTGCTTTAAATTGTTCATCAGGCAGAGCATTTCAAACTGTAAAAATAAGAAAACAAATACGTGTGCTTATTACATACAGTTTTCACAGAGGTATGATGTGAGTGTGTGTCTGTCTGTGTGTGCATGGGTGTGTATATATGTATAAGTGAATATATTTAAGTCTGGCCTTACCTTGGTCCATAATACTTGGGGAGTTTTCTTATAGCGTTCCTAGTAAATTCAAAGGCCCAGGCACTTGTGGAGGGAACTGTTATATGGTGCATTTTAGAAACACAGGCTCAGGCACAACAAAGAATTTCAGCAAATGACCACTTTATTACTAACACAGCACAAAGGGTCTGAACAGGCAGGGGAAAGATCCCGTTGTGGCTGGTCTCCTGTGGAGGACAACTGCTCGGTTCAGGGTTGGTGGATGGCAGCTCCTGACTTGCCACTTCATGTCAGAGTGGGGAGAAACCTGGGCCACCTGAGATACAAGTATTTATCCACCCCAGAAGGAGGGTGTCTTTCCATTAAGAGATTCAACCCTGATAAGCAGCTGGGACTGCTTGTTTCTGGTTTCTGTGTTTAAGTTTTGGTCATCCCACTCCATTAGACCTAATGTTTCCACTGACTGTGGAATGGAAACATATTGAAACATCTACACACAATAGAAAGGGCAGGGGTGTGTAGGTGAGGTCTGGAAGATGGCTGCCAGGAGTACCTATGATTTACTCAGAACACTCACTCAGGATAATTTAGGCAAATGCATATGTGTGTCCTGGCTTGGACCAGAACCAGTTTGTCAAGCCATAGTAACAAACTTCACCTGAAACCATCATTTGGACTAATCTCAGGAAGACTAAACAGAAAGTTACACACTCAAAAAATTTCAGTAGTAGCTGTGTTTGGAGCCTCATAATTGTATACCTTCATTAATGAGATTCAACTATTCTTTGGTTCCTGCTTCTCTCAATTATCATACCTTTGATATATTGTATATCTGCTTATATTTCATAGATATGATCTATTTTGAAGCATTTTTTAAATCCTTGATTCTGCACTTTAAACTTGGTTTAATGGTAGTCCATGACCTAATTTATGTTCTCAATCTATGCATTTATTCTTTGATACTTGCATGTTTCTCTCATTATTTCCTAATTTAGTGCTCTTAAAAGTGAGACTTAAGCTAAGTTGAGACTGGGAAATTTTTCACTATGCCCTCCAGGGACTTCTGGCAAACCAATTAAGTAGTAGTACTGTATTGGTCCAGTTATCTAAAGCTGGGCTAAAGGAGTGGATAAATAACTTGCAAGTTTGGCTTCTAGGTCCATCCAAAAGTAGGCACTATAGACAGACACATTTTCATTAATACATGCTTAGTGATTATTAGTGTGTGCTTTATGAAATTAGAAATTTAAAACTCTCATTCTCTTATTGAACAAAATAAAAGACAAATAGTATCTGCATCATATTTCTCTTCAGAGAAATTATGGAGGTTTGAAAACAAATTTGGCAATACTGCAACCATTTGCTTTGACTTATCGAAGAGCTGTGGCCCTCTATGCTGTTATCAGTAGGAAGGAGTTAAAGAGAGGAAAAAGATGAATTGCTCTTACTGAGGGAGAAAAGGAGCATTGAGAATAGTGGCATCTTAGTGACAACAACAAAGTGTCCACAGCTGCTACTGAAAGTTATCCAAAGACTCAAGATTTGCCTTTGTAAGACTTTAATTATCATAAAGAAAAAGGGATAGATAATAAAAATAGTTTTGTTCAGAGTTAGGTTATGTTCAAGTGTTCAAGGGACGTTGTCTTTGTGGGTGGAGACCCACACTGTAACTGAAAGAATATTGAATTCCCATCCTGGGGAGCCCTGCTACATTAACTAATAGAATGGTAAGAATTCCCTGAGTACAAGGGTAGTGCCTAGTGAAGGAAAACAGACCATTACACTAGGCCTTTGATATTGATGATTGTAGTTATGAACCTTTTCTTGTGAAATTGAAACTTAGCCTAGTATTATATATTGCATAGAGGTACCTCCTGAAAGCCTCCATTTGTTGCTCAAATGTGACCTCTCTCTAAGCCAAAATCAGCATATAAATGTACTACCTTCTAGCCCAACATGGGACATGACTCCCGGGAATGAGCCTCCTGGCATCGAGGGATTATTACCAAGCACCAAATAACAATACATTTGGAAAATGACTTTGACCAAAAGGGGGTAATATTAAATACAAATAAGTTTTTTATGGCTAAGAGATTTCAAAGTGAGTTGAGAAGTAATTTCAGAGGTTATGCTTATGCACGTCTCAGCAGGATCTCATTGACTGCCACAGTAAACAGTGCTTCAAACAGTGGGGCTCCTGAGGGTTCTAGAGACATCCAGACACTGTAAGCAGGGCAGACAATCTCAGAATTTCAGAACGTTGTCAGTGGGCCTTACTCTGGAGTTTATGTTCCACAGTATAACAGAGTTAGACTCATTTATAGGTTCTCTATCCATGGCTCTTCTGCCCCTTGCATTTGAACATATAATTAGCACCATATTTGTTAAATACATGTCCCAGAAACTTAAATCTTTGGTTCATTAATTTGCCAGTTGAGCACTGAAACTCAGCAGAGTTGCAACACCTACACCCTAGTTCATTGGACTCACCCAGGAAACCTACTAAGAGAGGATGATGGATAATACCCATCCCAAGGAACAGAGAGTGTCTGCAACTGCAAGCAAGGTAGTTCCATCCATCTGCCCCATGGTAACTAAGGCCCCTCTCAATTAGAAACAGAGTGGGCATCACCATCCCCAAATCCTCAGGATTGGGGAATGAATCCACAATCCTGGACTAAAGTAGACTTCTATTATTCTACTACAGACTTATTGTTATTCTAGCAATGGAAGAACTTTATCATTGATGTGGAGGCACTGGCCACCAGAGGTTCAGAGGGGAGGTAAAGGGAAAAATGGGTGTAATATGTGGGATATTTTTGAGACACTGGAATTATCCTGCATGACGTTGCAATGATGAATAAGGACCATTATATATTTTGTCATAACTTACAAAATTGCATGGGACAGAGTACAAATTATAATGTAAACTATAGTCCATGGTTGGCAGAAGTTCTTTGATAGGTGTTCATCAGTTGCAACAAATGTACCACACCAGTAAATGATGTTGTTGGTGTCCGAGAGTGTGGGAGGGGTGTGGGGGGCAAATGGGAATCTCATATTTTTATGTAAACCTTATGCAGTCTAAAGCTTCTTTAAAAATAAAAATTAAAAAAATATATAAAGAAAAAGATAAAACCAGGAAGAAAAGCACACTTTAATTTTTTATTTTAAAAAATCATAAAGATATAGACATTGAGATAGATATAGCCATAGTTATAGACATAGAAAAAGAAATAGATTGAGATAGGCTAATTGTGTTCTATAAAGGAATTTGGTTAGATACAAGAATGATCAGTCATATAAGGAATAATTATAGTCCTCCAACTCACAAGCCAAATACATAATTGCATCACAAAGCAAGGGTTTTAGATTAATATCTACACTCTTTACTGTGGCACCTCCAGTCTTGTTCCCCTAAGGTCCTTAGAACCAGCAATTACCTACTGTACAGGAATACAGGGAGTCCTCTGAGGAAGCAGACTTACTTAAAAGAAAATATGTACTGCTATTGACATTTGTGATGGTTAAGTTTATGAATCACCTTGGCCAGGTTAAAGTGTCCAGTTGTTTGTTCCAACAAGCACTGGTCTGATTGTTACTGTGAGGCTATTTCATGGATTTAAATCACTGGTAAGTTGATTGCATGTGTGGTTAACTGTATCTACTAATCAACTGAAAAGATTGCCCTCAACAATGACAGAAGTCTCCTCCAATCAGTTGAAGGCTTTAAAAGAAGTGATGATTTCAGCAGTCAGAAAGGATAATTTCCATATCTAATTCAGCCAGCTCATTTCTCTTGTGGAATTGATTGAAAACTTTCATTGAAATTCCTAGCTTGCAGCCTGCCCTATGGAATTCTGACTTTTTCATTCCCACAGTCATGTAAGCTAATTATTATATTCCTATAACAATTTCATAATGTTTACATTGGTTGCTTCTGTTTCCCTAAAGAACCTAATACAGACTTGGAGTTTGGATGGCTGATTTCTCAGGGCAGACCATTTCTTCTGGCAAAGACTCAAAGGAATCTAGAGTTTAATGCCCCAACATTATTATTATCAACCCATATGTCCCCATTCCAAATTCAGGATACCATTCCTTTCCAATCAATGCCCTCACCTTAACAACAAACATGCAGCAACATTGGGAATTCAATTTATTTGTAATTCAGCCACTCACACAATGAGACTCTGGATCTAGTTATATGAAATAAGATTTTCTTTCAAGGCACACACAGAAATTTTCATGTCCTTCATATAGCACTTAATTTGGAAAATTGATGCTTTGAGCTCTTCCCCTTCTTTTATAATTATATGTAGCATATTTAGGAACAATCAACTAACATCATTATACTTTTTAGCTCCATAAACCTCTGTTAAGGTGTCAAAAAAAACTCTCACCCAGGGCCTTGTCTCTTATAAGCATTTGAGTAGTCATATCCAGTGGTGATATTTTGCATATCTCTATTCCCACATCATGCCATAGACTACAGTGCCATCTTGATTAAATGTAATCAGGTTGAAGAGCCAAAAACCCAGAACCAACCCAGAAATCTCATCCTTAAAATGCTATTTCTGACACAGGTGAAAGATGTAGTCAGTTTAGGTGGGCACTCACCATTTCTCTCATGGAGGATGACTGATTGGGGACAGGATCCTGCCCAGGTGGTCTGTTCTGGGAGCCTGCAGAGTGTGAACCTTGGGGACATCAATCTGGAGGGAGCTGAACAGCGAGGTAGACTGCTCAATATAAAATCATGAGATTTTTCCCCAGCTGGAAATCGTGGACGAAGACAGCTAAGCCCCACCTTCCCAGCAACCCGGTGAAAGGGAGCACTCTCCGAGAGTGGGAGGGTCCTGGCAAAGTGTGTTTATTTGGGGTAGAAGTCCACAGTTACCAGGCCATAAAGCATAAGTTTCTTCCCTTACCAAAGACAATTGCTACGTATTGGAGAAACAGAGCTGCCGACATTTGCCAAAGTTAAGGCTTCATGGGTTCCTCTCTTCCTGGGGCTGCGTTTCTCTCCAGGCTTAGCTCCTGTTTCCTTCACAAGGTCAGCTGTAGACTGTTAGGCTCTCTAGGCTTGGCTTCGCTCCACAAGGCCAGCTGTGAACTCTCAGGTGAATGACTTAACTCTATTCCAGGGCCTTCTCTCCAACATCAAAACTCCAACATCAAAACTGCTACTCAAAACTGCTGCAACTCTGTACTTTGTGATGCCTTTTATATTTTATTCCCCACCCAGCAAGGGGTGGGGCTCAACACCCTACTGACATGGCCCAGTCAATGCCCTAATCAAAATTTAATCATGCCCAGATGAACAGATCAGTTTACAAGCATAATCCAATATATATTTTTGGAGTTCATAATTACATCAAATTGCCCAACGACTACACACCTAATTAGGGTGCCCTAAAATACATAAGGCAAAAAATGGAAAAACAAATTGGAGAAATAAATGCCTCTGCACTTATAGTGGGGAACTTTAATACAACATTATCACCATTAGACAGAACATCTAGACAGAGAATCAATAAAGAAACAAAGACTCTGAATAATACATTAGAGGACCTGGGCCTAATAGACATATACAGAATGATACACCCAAATACAGCAGAATATACATTCTTCTTGAGTACACATGGATCATACTCCAAGATAGACCACATGCTAGGCCACAGAACAACTTTTAATGAGTTCAGAGAGATTGAGATTATATAAAGTAATTTCTCTGACCAAAATGGAATGAAATTGGAAATCACTAAGGGCCAGTGAACCTGATTAGGCACAAAGATATGGAAGCTAAAGAACACACTCTTAGACAAAGAGTGGGTCAAGGAAGAAATCTCAAAAGAAATCAGTAACTACCTCAAATCGAATGAAAATGACAACACAACATATCAAAACCTATGGGATGCAGCCAAATCTGTACTGAGAGGGAAATTCATAGCCATAAATGCATATATTAAAAAAGAAGTAAGAGTTAAAACTGAAGACCTAACTGCACACCTGGGGGAATTGGAAAAACAACAGCAAACTAACCCCAAAGGAAGTAGAAAGAAAAAAATAACAAAGATTAGAGCAGAACTAAATGAAATATAAAATAAGAAAGCACTAGAAAAAATAAACAAAACCAAAAGCTGGTTCTTTGAAATGATCAATAAAATTGACAAACTCTTAGCCAGACTAACAATGAAAAAGGGAGAGCAGATGCAAATACACAAAATAAGGAATGAAGAATGGGATATCACTACTAATCCTACTGAAATAAAGACTATCATAGGAGGATACTTTGAAAAATTATATGCCAACAAGAATGACAATTTAGAGGAAATGGACAAGTTCCTAGAAACTCACAAACAGCCTACATTGCAAAAGAAGAAATTGATGAACTCAACAGTCCAATTAAAAGTAAAGAGATAGACTCAGCCAGCAAAATCCTCCCAACTAAGGAGCCCAGGACCAGATGGCTTCACAGGTGAATTCCACCAAACATTCTGGAAAGAGCTAACACCAATTCTGCTTAAGCTCTTCCAAAAAATAGAAGTAGAAGGAACATTGCCTAACTCATTCTATGATTCCAACATTACCCTAATACCAAAGTTGAAGAAAGATACCACAGGAAAGGAAAATTACAGACCAATTTCTCCAATGAATCTAGATCCTAAAATCCTCAACAAAATACTTGCTAATAGCATTCAACAACATATCAAAAGAATTATACATCATGACCAAGTGGGGTTCATCCCAGGTATGCAAGGATGGTACAACATAAGAAAATCAATCAATGTAATGCATCACATAAACAGATTAAAAGAAAAAAATCACATTAGCATCTCTATAGATGCAGAAAAAGCATTCAACAAAATACAGCACCCTTTCCTGATAAAAACACTGCAAAAGATAGGAATAGAAGGAAACTTTCTGAACATGATAAAGGGTATATATGAAAAACCCAAAGCTAACATCATCTTCAATGGTGAAATCGGATGCCCACTATCACCACTCTTATTTAACATTGTCTTAGAAGTAGTTGCTCAAGCACTGAGGCAAGAAAAAGATATTAAAGGCATCCAAATTGGAAAAGAAGAAGTAAATTTTCATTATTTGCAGATGACATGATCCTGTAAATAGAAAGCCCTGAGAAATCTACAACAAAGCTCCTAAAACTTATGAAGGAGTTCAGCAACGTCGCAGGCTGTAAGACAATGCTCAAAAATCAGTAGCATTTCTGTACACCAATAATGAGCAATCTGAGGAGGAAATCAAGAAAAAAACACTATTTACAATAATAAGTAAAAGAATCAAATACCTAGGAATAAATTTACCTAAAGATGTAAAGGACTTATATACAGAAAATTACACAACACTGTTAAAGGATATCAAAGAAGACTTAAATAAATGGAAGAATATTCCCTGTTCATGGATAGGAAGACTAAACATCATCAAGATGTCTATCTTACCCAAACTAATCAACAGATATAATGCAATCCCAATGAAAATCAACACTGTTGTTTTTTTTTTTTTTTTTAAGGAATTGGAAAAACTAACTACAAAGTGTATTTGGAAGGGTAAGAGCCCCTGAATTGCCAAAGACATATTGAAAAAGAAAAATGAAATAACAGGTATCACACTATCTGACTTTAAAACATACTACAAAGCTACAGTAGTGAAAACTGCATGGTGTTGGCACAAGGTTAGACACATTGACCAATGGAACCAAATTGAGAGTCCTGATATAAATCCTTGCATATATAGTCATCTGATATTTGACAAGGTCACCAGCCCACTCAGTTGGAAGATAATGGCCTCTTCAACAAGTGGTGCATGGAGAACTGGATATCCATATCCAAAAGAATGAGAGAGGAACAACATCTCATACTTTATACGAAAATCAACTCAAGATGGATCAAAGATCTATATATAAGAGTCAAGACCATAAAGACCTTGGAAGGTAATGTAGGGAAGCATTTACAGGACCTTGTAATAGGAAATGGTTTCATGAACTTCACACCCAAAGTACGAGCAGCAAAAGAAAAAATAGATAAATGAAATCTCCTCAAAATTAAAAACTTTTGCACATCAAAGGACGTTATCAAGGAAATAAAAAGGCAGCCTACCCAATGGGAGAAAGTATTTGGCAACCATATATTAGATAGGAGCCTAATATCCTACATATATAAAGAGATCCTGCAACTCGAAAATAAAAAGACTAACAACCCATTTAAAAAATGGGCAAGTGACCTGAAAAGATACTTCTCCAAGGAAGAAATACAAATGGCTAAAAATCACATGAAAAAATGTTCGACATCTCTAGCTATTAGAGAAATGCAAATCAAAACTACATTGAGATACCATCTTACATCCATTAGAATGGCGGCTATTAAAATAACAGCAGACTGTAAGTGTTGAAGAGGATGTGGGTGAATGGGAACACTCATCAACTGCTGGTAGGATTGTGGAATGGCCCAGCCACTGTGGAGGACAGTTTGGCAGTTCTTCAAAAAACTAACTATAGATCTTCGATATGATCCAACGATTCCACTGCTGAGTACATACCCAGAAGAACTGAAAGCAAAGATACAAACAGATATATGCACACCAATGTTCAAAGCGGCATTGTTCACTATTGCCAAAAGTTGGAATCAACTCAGGTGCCCATCAACAGATGAATGGATAAACAAAATGTGGTACATACATACAATGGAATATTACTCAGCTGTAAGAAGGAATAAAGTGCTAACACATGGGATAGCATGGATGAATCTGGAAGACCTTATGTTGAGTGAAGCAAGCCAGGCATTGAAGGATGAACAGTACATGACCTTACTGATATGAATTAAGGAAATTGATCAGACTCTGAGGACTATTGTCTGATAGATAGGTGTACAAGAAAGAGAAAGAAAAGAGAAAGTTGTGAGCCATCACCCATATGGATGTAACCTATTGTAAAGTGATAGAGTGTTGTTTTCTATTGAAGGGATAGGACAGGAGGGTAGTGATATTATTGGGTTGGGTGGTGTAGGGTTGACAGGTGGGTAGATTGGGAAGGGTGGGTTAGAATGCGCAGCATACTGAGGGGAGAGCAGAAATAGACAGGTGGGCATCTCTTAAGAGCAAGGGCGGTTCCTAATAGTGGAGGACAAACCAGTGTGTTATGACCTCTTGTTGCATGTAACTATGAATCTTGTCATCCAATGAGTCAAGCAAGGGGGTCGTCATGGGCCCTGGTGGGATGGGGAGGGAGGAACAGAATAGATCAAACAGGGGTTACTTAGTGGTCAGTGGAAATGTTTTTCATTACCTTACAGTGATGGACATGGTAAATATCATCAAAATTTATAAAAGTGCACGATCTAAAATGTAAACCATACTGTAAACCATAGACAATGTTTAGTAGCTATGCTTCACTATCTGTATATCAGTTATAGCAATGCTACCATCCACATACAAAAAGGTTTTAATATGGAGTGAGGAAAGGGGGAGGAGGTTGGGTATATCAGAGTATCTTGTATTCGGTGTGTGACTTTGCTGTGACCTAAAACTTCTATGAAAATTAAATGAAAAATAGTGAGACACTGGGGAGTGAGAGTGGGAAGGTGCCACGGTACAAACTGGACACCAGATATTGTAGTGATAGAAGGCAAAATGTCCAAAAAAATTTTTTTTAATTTTTTAAAATTTTTTTGTCAGTTTTAGAATAACCCAATCCTTTAATTATATTTTATTTTTAGTTTTTTTAAAGTTTTCATGTATTTTATCTCTTACATTTAAACATCATTATTATTTCATTTTCCTATTAATTGTATTTGGCTATTGTATTGGCTTCATCTTTAAAGAAGCTTTGGATCACAGAAGGGTTACAACTGGGGTGGGAGAGGATCGTTGGTAGGGGTGTCAGGGATGGGGGGTGCATGGGAAGAAGTTTACTTGAACATACATAAAAGGTATATAAAATTGTTCAAATGCTCACGGGGCATGGTCACAGTGGGTGGAGAACCACTCAATAAATGAGAGAATCCTGAATTCCCATCCTGAAGAGCTCTGCCATATTCTCCAAGGGAGTAGCAACAGTCCCCCAATTGTAGGCTCAGTATCTGGCAAAGGAGGATGATCCACTGATGGGCTCTTGTTATTGATGACTAGCCTTATGAGTCTTTGCTCTTGAAATTGAAACTTAGCCTATTGTTATAGGGTGCCTATGGGTTGCCTCCTGAGAGCCTCCTTGTTGCTCAAATGTGGCCTCTCTCTAAGCCAAACTCACCACATGAACGCATTACCTTCCTCCGAGCTTGGGACAAGACTCCTGGGGATGAGTCTCCCTGGCAATGAGGGATTACTAACGAGTGCCAACGGGCAATACAACTGGAAAAAGACCTCGAATAAAAGGCGGAAAAGGTAGAGACAAATGAGTTCATATGGCTAAAATACTTCAAAGTGAGTCAGGAGGTCATTCCAGAGGTAACGCTTATGCAAATCTCAATAGGACCTCATAGGCTTCCAATGTGGATACACCCCAAACAGAGGGCTCCTGAGGGCTCTGGAGACACCCAGGTCCTATATCAGGGCGGATAGCCCCCGAGTTTTCCACCTTATCAGTGGGCCCTACTTTGGAATCCTTGCTCCTGAAAGTGACAGAGTTGGACCCAAATATGTCTTCCCTGAAATGTTCCATCTGTCCCTTTTATTCAAACCTATATGTGGTGCTGGAATTTGTAGGTGTACTTCCAGAGACCGGAGTCTTTGGGCTGTCCATATGCCAGCTGGGCCCGGAATCTCAGTGGAGCTGCAACTCCTACTCTACAGCTCAATGGACTCACCCTGGACACCTGATGGGGAGATGATGATGGACAATGGCCATCCCAGGGAATGGAGAGAGTCTGTAGCTGCAGGCAGGATAATCCCATCCATCTTATCCATGAGATATAAGGCCCCTCTCACTTGGAGGTGGACTGGACATCACCATCTCAGACTCCTCAGGATTGGGGGAAGAGCTATGGACTAGAGTGGAATTACTGGTATTTTGTTATAGACATATTGTGATTCACACAATGGAAGTAATTACAACATTAATGTGGAGCCACTGGCCACCTGATGCTTTAGGGGCAGGGAGAGGGAAAAGCAGTTGAAATACAGGGGCTTTTTCGGGACTTGGGAATTATCCTGAGTGACATTGCAATGACAGACATAGGCCATTTTATATCATCACATAACATGCAAAACTGTGTTTGAGAGTGTGGTCTACAATGTGAACTATGGTCCATGCTTAGTGGCAAAGCCACAAGATGTGTATATCTATTGCAGGTGATGTGCCACACTAATGAAGGATGTTTATGTGAGAGGTTGTGGGAGGAGTGGCAGGTGGGGCATATGGGAATCCCTACAATTTTTGTGTAACATTTATGTAATCTAAGTCTCTTTTAAAAAATAAAAAAAAAATATTATTAAAAAAAAATCCTATTTCTCAAGAACCACCCTTGGTACTAAAATCTGTATTTGTTGCAATTCTCTAAGGAAACAGAACTGACAGGACATGTATATATGTAAATATATATATATATAAGTCCAACTACCATAGGGCAGGCCTCAAGCTGGAAACTTTGATGAAGTTTTCAGTGAATTCCCCAAGAGAAGCTGGCTGGTTGAGGTAGAGCTGGAAATTCTCCCTCCTGACAGCTGAAATAATCAGCCTGTCAACAATAAACAGATAATAGCATTTACACAGCTCAGAGAATCTAGCTGATCTTTATGCTTTTGTTTGAAAGAAATTATTTTATATTAAAATGCATTGTGTATAAATATAATTTCATTTTTATCTAATCTTCTCTTATTCGTTGTTATTTGTTACAAGGTATTTGTCTATAATTTGCAGAGTATGGTTAAAATTTGACTTAAAAAATTTTGTGCTTTTATAATACTTAAGAGTACAAAAAACAATAAATATACAATGAAACTTGTCTGCTTTAACTATCCTTTGTGATATTTACAACTGAGAATGTAATTTAATGTGGATCATTACTTTTCTCAAAATGTACACATTAGCTAAAAGTCATTATAATATTCCAATTACTTGCCTTTTTTAGCTTGTTTGTATATAGATGATTTTCAAATTATATATTTTTGCCTAATTAGAGTCTCCACATACATTTTAATCCTACTAATCATGCATACCATTTTGAAAAATTATATAGACTTGTAATGATCTGTGAACTCTCATATTCCACCATTCTGTCTTATGTTTCTCATTATTATTTATGATAAACACTCATTAAGAATCAAAATGCTTTCATTGTGTATCCAAAAATCAAAAGCACAAATGTGAGAAAACATATGAACAATATATATTAGTGAAATTTTCAACTATCTGAACACTTTTAGATACTTATAAAAGGGGATTGTTTTCTATAACAATAATAATAATAAACACAGATACGAGTAAAAAAGAAATTCTGGAAATATTATTAAATAGAGCAAGAATGTTTATTTCACATTTTTAGCCTCTTTGTATGGGGAGTCCCATGTGAAATTTTAAGGATAATACATTTTACATGGTTAAATTATACATTTAATGCATAAAAATATTTAACAGCATATTTCAAATTTGCTCATAATAATAGTATTTTTATAACCATTGCTACTATTTTTCCTTCTTTTCTTTTCCATCTCTTCCTCTTCTTTCTTCTTTAATTATCCATGCTAACTGTCAATGACAAAGTCTAATATGTATATCAGACTTAATTGTACCATTTATTATTAGCATTATACTAAGCATAAATTTGCGGTAAAAAATCCCCTTTGTTTGACATTGCAATGACAGATATAGGCCATTTTATATCATTGTATAACATGCAGAACTGTGTGTGAGAGAGTGTGGTCTACAATGTGAACTATGGTCCATGCTTAGTGGCAAAGCCACAAGATGTGTATATCTGTTGCAGGTGATGTGCCACACTAATGAAGGATGTTTATGTGGGAGGTTGTGGGAGGAGTGGGAGGCGGGGCATATGGGACTCTCTACAATTTTTGTGTAACATTTATGTAATCTAAGTCTCTTTAAAAAATAAAAAATAAAATTAGGAAAAAAAAAAATCACATTAGTTGTGAGTATGCCATACTCTCTTCCTAGAAAGCTTAGGTGGCATATCCTCTTTCTCCTAGTCCAGGCTTAGAGTTTTCCCTCTGTAACTTTGACTAGGATTACCAAGAATTTAGGTTCTCTATCCTTAGGGTGCCCAGAATACTTGATACAAATATATATATTATGCTCTATTATATCTATCTGCCACCACTTACCAGATTGTAGGTTCTTCACTGGGGATAAAAAATCTTGAATTTCTTATCTTACACTAAGAATCTACCACAACTCCTGTCACACAGCAAGCTGTTGATAATTTCAGATAAATGAATAAACTAAAAATGGCAATTTAATATCAATACTATTTTTTAAGTTGATATATGTAATTTCTAATCTGTTTTAATGGATCTAGAGATATCCTAAGTATTTGAACAGTATAGCTAAATTAATTTTAAAGATATATTACCTATATTTTAACAGTGAATCAAATCATATATGGATTGGACAAAGAAATGTTCTTTTGTGATATTACTGTTTCTCACAATTGTGCATAAAGGAATTCTGCATAGAACTTGACTTAAAGGTAAGGATAGTTCTCAAAAGAGAAGCCAATATATACTTAAAAATATTCTGTTTTAGAAGGTACTATACAAAACAAACATACAATGCCAGTAACTTACAATTCCCTTAAATATTTATGTAATTCTTATCATTGAATTTAAAAAAGTAATATCCCTAGATTATACCCTTTGCCAATAACATTCTCCAATAAAATTATTGTAAAAATGGTAATTACCAAAGAACAGTTTTTCATTTCCTGCGTAAAGTGTCCACAGATGGTTACTTCTGTAAATTATGTTTCATATTGGGGTGAAAATGATAATGCAATGTTGAGAGATGAAATTCAAAGTTACTGAGAAATAGGAAAATTAATTTGTTTTAGGAGGTTTTTGTTATGTAATTTATAAATCTCAAAAAGTAAAGATGGCATCACTGGATTCATCAGTATTATGGGACAGCATCATTTAAAGACTTAGGAAGCTGTACTATTAGGAAAACTCCTAACTCCACCATTTACTAGATGCAAAACCTTAGACAACATGTTAAATATCGCATTTTATCTCTCCTTATCTGTAAAATGAAAATACTATTACTTACAGGGTCATTAAGAGGAGTAAATGAAGTAGAATAAACCTAGCACAAAACTATCTCTGCCACATAGCTACACTAAAGTAAATTTCAAGTAAACAAAAGCATAATTAAAATAAAATCTGTCTTAATCATATTTTAATTCAATTTCTTATATTCACTATTTGCATCAATGCTTATTTTAAGAGAACATACCTATATAACCTTACATTTGCAAGCTAAGGAGTCCTCAATAAAATGGACACTATTTTTACTGTGGGAGTCTCTAATCATTATTATTCACTTCGCAATCATCAAGTGAAACTTTCAAGATGTCCAAGTAATTTTATAATTTGTATTTATATTAAAATGTTTTTCTGTCTAAAGTTTTCTACTATCGCCTTTGAAATCTAGCCTGCTAAAGTTAGGGCACAGTTTTTAGAAGATGGCACCAAGCATGCGCTGGGACTAGAGCATTTCTCATTCTTAAAACATCAGCCTCTGTCATCTCCTTCTCTAGTATCTGCAAGAATTTTAAATATTTGAAATTCCAGTCTATTTCAAGCCTCAAAATGATTTTTTTTTCAGGGATTTTCTTTATTTCAAGTCTTGTAAAAGAATATTTTATATTACTGAAAATGAGGAGATATAAAGTTTATCATTTTATGATGTAGGAAAATAAGTTTTGCTGTGTAAATGGATTGTGAGTATTTTTGCATAATAGAATACATCAGTTAGCATTTATTTTTATACAAAGGGAGGTAAATACAAATTATCATTATTTATTCATTACTGCACATTTGATGGAATACTCTGTCAACATGTGTAAGTTCTATATTAAAATATAATTTTAGAGAAATATTTCTAATTTTGTTTCTATTTAATTAATCTGCACATATAAAGCCAGCCACCATTCTCCCAAAGGACATATGAATATATGAGACAAGAAAAATGAGTAAGGAAATACCCAAGGAGTGGTATAAGAAAATTGCTACTTTGAAGAATTGAGAAGGGAAAAGGAAGAAAGGCAGGAACTAGATTTGTCAAGCATATTGCTGTATACTCAGAATTTACAAAATTAGCAGCAACATCCCTGTGGAATGAATGACTGGTGACAAATAAAATTATAAATTAACATTTTAGCCCCAAACTCTCCCAGATTGAGGCACTCTCTGTTTAGCATCTTCTACTATATGGACCCCTGTAAAGTTGAGAACTAAACATGAGTGGTAAATAGTTTCTATGAGATCTAGGTAAGGTGAGGTAGGAAAGAGAAAAAAAATCAGGTTGATTTTAAAGAGAGAATATAAAAGGAAGGCTGGGCTGAGGATTTAGAGGAAAGAACTGCTGTCAGCCAGTGAAGACCAGAAATGAATTAAGAGAATTTTTAGACATTTTGCTTTTCATTAAGAATATAATGACATTTTGAAACTTCTTTAAAATACTTAGCTAAATTCTTGAATATCAGCCCAATGATTTTTAATGCTTTAATTAGAAGGCCATGCCAACAGTTATATCAACCTTTCCACTTTTCTGCTGTCATCTTCTAAACTTCCTCCTATTCATCCATTCTTTTATTTTTTATTTTTTTAGGAATAGCTCATAGTCTTTCTCCAAAACTGAGTCATTCCAAAATTGGATAGATAATGTACCCAACACCATAACTTCTTGATTTCCAGCCCATCTTAACCTTGTCATTGTTAATGAACTGCACTCCACCTCTAACTGCTAAGCTTATGTTTGGGTTTTTTGCCTGCTTCATCTCCAAAATGACTACTTCAGGCATGCCTCTCTTACCACAAACTTCTCAAAAATAATGTGTATATTGGCTTTGGAAAAGGGAATCAAATATTACTTCAGTTTTCCTTCAAGAGCCTGGTAATCTGATAAATAACCCTCAAGATATGTTTTTTACTATTTATGAGGTTTTAATTTATAAAAATTCTGAGTTTAATAGTACACATGCAATCCTTAAACTTAATGAATGAATCAGTTAACAAAATATTCTTAATTATAATCACACATTTTCATCAAAAATAAAAGCAAAACATGCATACATATCCAAAGGTGTGAAAAATGATGGCATGCCAGTAATTAATCAATCTTTATAATTATGTCTCTTTGAATGAAAAAAAAAGTTTTATGCTCTAAACCATGCCACTAATTTTAGAATTATCCTTCCAAAAATTTATATTATAAAAAATGCATAACCATATGGCAAAAACAAACTTAAACTTATCATTTGAATATATAATATTTTCCCTCTGTTTCATTTTCTTGTATAAAAAATATGCATTATTTTGTGCTATGCTATAATTTACATGAGAATGTATTTGACAAAAACAATTCAGCCTGCATTAGGAAAAATGCAAAGCTTCCAAAATTATGACTGAATGTATTAATGCATGCCTACACAACCCTGCAGTCACTTATTATAGCCATCATCTATGTGGTCTGCACTTGGATAAGAATTTCAAGTGATAATCCATGTGTATCAATTGTTAAATCAACGTGATACAAATAATTAGGAACTATCTTCCCTTATAGAACTATATACTATGTCAATAATTCCATTTGAATAAAGTATACCTATTTAGCTTTGCTTATTTATAATTTAAATAAAATTGAATCTCATATATAGAACTTGGAAATTATCTTTAACTCCTTTCTCTAAATAAAATAATTGATGTTAACCCTTGCACAATGATCAGAGTGGAAACATTTAACACTTTCTCCACATCTTCTTCTTTCTCATCTATCACAGCTACTCAGTTACTAAATCCTTATTTTCTATCTCCTTATCTTACATCCATTTCTCCTGACCTATCTCCACTGGCACTGTTTACAATTCCTTAGGTCATCCCTTTTATTTCAGTGGCTAGTTGATTGATCAGGTTGCTTTCAGTCTCTTGACATACAGCTCCTAGAGTTATCTGTCTATAATTCAAATCTGATCACATGCTCCCTTGTCTTAAATACTTTTGATGATTTCACATTACTTATCAAGAAAAATGTTTAAATTCCTTTTTTATGAAAAAAAGAAAAAAACAAACAAACAACAACCAGTATTAATAATCTTTTTCCTCCTAATATTGCCTCCCAAACCTCTTGCCTTTACTTACTTCTTACTCTAATCAGATTAATACCCCAAAAGCCCCATTGAGAATTATATCTCACAAGTCAACACAGCCTTTAAATTTGCTGTTCTTTCCACCCATATACTGCTCTCTCTAGTGAAACTTCATTTCATATTCATCTTTATATCACCAGTGCCTTTTATTGTATTTTAAATACTGTATTTATTTATATATTCTTGAATATATATTTCAATTATGTAATTGTAATGCCTCTACATAAAATCCCATTAAATTTTCTTTTTAACTTAAATAAGCTATACTTCTTTATCTTTCAAATATATAAATATATTAAAGTGTCTTTTGGGCTTTGGTTTGTTTGCCTGTTTGCTTGTGGCTTGGTTGTACCTTAGATTATATATTTTAACAAAGAAATGTATGAAAGTGATTAAAATTAAGTATTATTAAAGTGTTTCTAAGGAAATATGATGCTCCACAGACTCACTCTTTTCTACCCTTAGACCAATTCTGCAGACACAACCATTTTTTTTTTTTTACTGTTTTTGGTGCATTCTCTTTGAACATTCACACCTCTAAATTATGTGTATAGCATGTACTATTTTTAAATTTGCCAGCTGTAGATGTTATTGATTAACTCTCTCTACAAAGGCAGGAGTTAGCTAACACTATTGACCATGTCCTCCTCTCCTCCTCTTTCTCTTCTTCCATTTTTATAAATTTAGATGATCCATTCTGCTGCTGTGTACAGAAGCCTACTTCCTCAAATTTCTTAAACCTTAAAATTGATCCATAACATGTTTTCTGCAATGTAATAATTTTTGATATGTTAAAGTATTGACACATCTATCTGTAATACTATAAGTATCAATAAATGGAAATCGAAAAGCCCTTAAATTTGGCCTTTGAGAGGCTCCAATCTAGAACATATACTCCCATGGGAATAGCAGTAAAAACAGAGTTTATAAAGTACATTTTGAATAGTTTAAAATAGATTTGTGTTTAATTAAAAGGTTATAGAATTGATGATTGTACATAATTGTTTTTAGGTTGGAAGACCATATCTTGTCATTTCCCTAAATACAATAACATTTGATAAGCAGTTGATGTTTATTTCATTGAAAATGATTTTGCATCTTCAAATAAGTCTATTTAGCATCAATTTTGTTTAGAAACTTATGGGGTTATGTTTGTTTGTTTTCCATTTTTCATGTCAATGAAAGAGTCTGATTTTAGATTATTAATAGATAATTTATATATTTATTTTTCCAGACAAATTTCTTTAAACAGCATACCAAATACAGGCTTAGTCTCCTATTTCTTACTTTTTGCTAACCTGATCTTTTCGATTGACAACTGTTTTAATTTTCTCATTGCTAAAAGCAAATACCATGTAATGCGTTGGCTTTAAAAATGGGAAATTATTGGCTTATGGTTTTGAGACTAAAAGTGTGATCAAGGTATTATCAAGGCATCATCAAGGTAATCCTTTCTTCTCAAAGACTGGCTAGCTGCCGGAGATCCTTGGTTCTTGGCTCCTTTGTAACATAGTAATGAACATGCAAACATCTCCTGGCCAATCCCTTCTCTTTCAACTTCCCCTGGCCTACATCTTCATGGCTTCCTGAGAATTTATCTGTCTGAATTTCATTCTGCTTTAAAGCACTCCAGTAATAGGATAAAGATCCATACTCATTGAGGTGGGCTACACCTTACATGAGGTAACCTTGTCAAAAGGTCCTACTTACGGGTAGGTTCACACCTACAGGAATGGATTAAGTTTCAGAGTATGTTTTTCTGGGGTTACATAACTCCAAACCACCACAACCTTTGTAAAAGGATATTTTAGTAGGAGAAGTAGACATGTTTAATTATGTCATTATTCATTCTCTGAAACCCAAGGTTCACAAAAATAAATACTTATTTGTCATCAAATAGTCACTCTTGCTTTTTCCTTTCTTTCTTTCCTTGTCTCTCTGTCTCTTATCTCTTTCTCACTCTCTAATTTCCACCACTTTATCTAGCTCTGTCTCTTTTATTTGTAAATATATACACTAAAGTAAAAGTGTACTACGTAAGATGACTTTTTAAGGGTTCTTTGTTGACTTACACCCTTAATTTTATACTTCATTTCAAACTATTATTTGTAACATGTTATTAATAACCTATTTATTTATTTTGCAATAGGAATTCAGTCAAAACTATTACAGTAAAAGCATTAGTGGAAGATAAGGTTAAGCTTCATTTTTAAAGCTGGCTTTCTTTTACAAAGCATGACAATAGCTTTTAAATGTATTTTGCTCCTGGCAATGGCAACTTATGCCTATCACTTCTGATTAAAAATCATGTGCCCCTTGTGTGTGTGTCTATGTATGTGTGTGTGCATGTTTATCGTACTAGAAGAGGAGAAAAACACAGTTCCTATTTATATTTCTTTTGATCCTTTTCTATTTCCTGAATAATTTTCTTGGAATTTCCAGAGAGTATGAAACTTAGCAAAGTAATAAACTTTCCATTTACTTTTTATATTTCAATAAATGCACTTCAGATCTGGATTATCCTTTTCTGCCTTTGATAATTAAATGTGTACATGTTTTATAATAAATATCTTTACTCACTAATAGTAATATCTGAATTTTTGCTTTTGGAATAAATTATGTTTTATAGAAAATTATCTTAATGTCCCTAATAAGACATAAATAACTTCTGTCACAGTTGTATGAAGGCAAAAATGAAAGTGAAAAGGAAAAAGGTTATTCTATTGCATTTTTTATTATTCAAAATAATTGTTTTGCCCACATCTGGTTTAAAAAAGCTCCCTTCATCATTTTAATGTGGGAAAATTGGAATTTTTAGCAGGATAAATTCTATTAAAAGAATATCAATGATATACTATATAAGTTAACTTCAAATATTGTTTCTTAAGTGAAATACTTAAAACCTTGCTAATGTAAAATATCTACAGGAAATGAGCCACATACTATCAATTTTAATGAGAAGTAAAATGTAATTCTTTAATTTCTCTACTACAATTTGACAAAACTTACTCTGCTTAAAATAAAGTTTTTATTTGAAGGCTTTTATTCTGTTTATAATAAAACTTTACTTCATTATAAATAAAATTATTTATAAAGCACCTTCCATAGTTCTTTATAGTTCAGTGCTCCAGGTAGTCAAAGGGATTACAATCTCCCTCTTTGCTTTCTCTCAGGAAAAGAGAAAATCATAACCATTTCTTTCATTATCCATGAAAGAAATGTAAGAATATGCCTCTTTAGATAATCAGTCTAGTTATCAATTTTGAATTCCTTAAAATATAAGAAAATAGTTCTTTTATTATTTTATTTTTAATTTTTACATCTAAGTTTCATCTTGAGATCTCTTAAGGTAATAGAAGTGAGGAATGGTTGATTTAACTAATCACATTTCCTCTATCATTGAATCATTATATCATCCTTCAGAAATTGTCGTCACATAAAACAGCATACTATATATATATATATATATATATATATATATATATTTATTCCCTGCTAAAACTTTAACAAACAAAACAAAAATCCGTTTCCTAATACAGAGTTGAAGTTAGGGGATGCAAGTTAGCTAAGGACACATTTGACAAAGAAGCATCTCTTAAATGACACTTTTACACTCCTCATTACACAGATTTGAAGTAGTGTCAAACCCACTCATTTTCACTCTCATTTATGTCACTCACTGGATAGATAATTCCAATATTCAAATTGAAATTTTTCAGTCAGAATGGTTTTTGACAAATTAGTACCAATATGCAATGCTTTTATTATAAATAATATAGAATTTTATCCAAAATGAATATTTTAAAATTCATAACATAACCTTTTGATTATACAGTAATAATGTCACTAGATATGAAACACTTTACAAAGTCACTTTTTGTTAAAAGAAAAATACAAAGTGTAAATTGATTCTATCTTTGTGGAAAATATTCATTCTATCCCAAGTGTTTGAATCTTTAAATATTTTCCAGGTAAATGGCAGCAACTACTCTTAGGATAGATTGTTATCTTTAGAAACAAACATATTTCTCACCTACTCCATGGTAAAAGTTAGCTTTATGAGTCGCCATGGTTAGGATATAGGTGACGCTGTAGATGTAGTTAACATCTACAGTCAGTTGACATTAAGGAAAGGAGATTACCCTCGATAATGTGGGTGGGCCTCATCCAGTCAGTCAAAAGCCTTAAGAGGAAAAAACTAAGGTTTCCTGATGAAGAAGATATTCTACCTCATAATTACAGAATCAAACCACAGTCTGAATATTCAGCCTGCTGTCCTGCACTGAAGACTTCGGAATTGCCGGGTCCCATAATGAGCCAATTCATATGAACAAATAAACAAATAAATAGCATTTTTTGTTATTTCTTAGGATGTGATGCTAAACTCATCTGAAAAAGCATCTCTGCAATTAACTCTTCACTAGGATCTTTGAAAATATAACCCATATAGACAAGGAAAGTGTTTCTTGATCTAAGCAAAACTCTTTGCTGGTTTTCTTCACAAGCACATTATTACATTTTATCAAATCTAAGACATGATACAATAAAAATCAACTCTAACTTCATATACATTATAATGTGAATAAATATGTCTTAGAAATAATTAAATATAATACAAAGGCACTAATACAAAACTGCACCTTCAGGACTCACAAAAAACAGCAGCTAAAGAATACAGTTTTGTTAAAAGATTCTTATAATAAAATAAATTCTTCAAAGAGTAAATGAAGGAAATCATATGCAACTTGAATTCAGGCAATGCATTGTTTCATCATGAAATTGTAACTTTCCCCTCGAAATTGTCCAAACAACCATTTGTGTGATTTTTTCCCATCTTTTAACAAGATGTCCATTTTATTTTTAGAAATACACCAAAGATGAGCGAAGACAGGAGAACTAACAGGCCCTTTCCTGTTCAGCAAGGACAGAGAATAAGGCTTAAAATTTTATCGGTACATATTGTTACTGTGTAGTTAAAATATGTATATATGGTTCCTCCTGGGTTTTTTGAAAGCAGCATTCAGCAGTACTTTGTGAATATTATTTGTTTATTAGACTTAGGTATAGGGAGCTTTAGATTTTCAAAAACTTCACATTATTTGGAAATATTTATGGTAATTGTTATATGCAACAGATGGTTTTAATTCATTCATTCCATTTCCAAAGCCACAGGAATATATGAGAAATGATGGAATCATGAAAAGTTTATTTATTTTATTCTAAATGTATCTAGACCTAAGCAAGCACTGCTAATTACTGGTATTGTAGTGAAGCAGAAATCTGTTCATGTCTCACTCAAGAAGTGGATAGATAAAATATTAGTTCCATGGAGCTGATCACTCTGGTGGTTTCCTCATTTGCCTTGATGCAGTAAATGTTGGTATATTAAGCCTCCTGGAATACCCTGAAGCTGGCTTAATAACACATCTGGTGCATTTTTTTTTTCACTTTATTTTTTAAAAGATACTTTGATTACATAAATATTACAGAGAATATATAGGGGATTCCCATTTGGCCCACTCCCCACACCTCACACATTTTCCCATATTAGCAACATCTTTCATCAGTGTAGTACATTCATTGCAATTGATAAACACATATTGGAGCATTGCCACTGAGCATGAATTTTAGTTTACATTGTAGTTTACGCTCTCTCGGATTTGACTCTGTAGGTTATGGCCGGATATATAATGGCTGGTATCTGTCATTGTAATGTCATTCAGGATGATTCCCAAGTCCCTAAAATGGCCCCATGTTACACCTGTTTTTCCCTCTCCCTAACCCCAGAACATCCATGAGGCACTGCCTCCCCAACCATGGTATTTCTTCAATTGCAAGAATCACAATAAGTATTGTAGAATACTAGTAAGTTTATTTTAGTCCGTAGTTCATTACCCAATCCTGAGGACTCTGGGATGGTGATGCCCACTCTGCCATTAATTGAGGGCGCCTTTGAAACCATACATCTGATCGATGGGACTTTCTTGCTTGTAGTTGTAGGCACTGTTGGTTCCTTGGTATGTTGTTTGTCCATCATCTCCTCCCCGTTAGCTGTCCTGGGTGAGTCTACTGAACCGGAGAGTAGGTGTTGCAACTCCATTGAGATTCAGGGCTCAGCTGGCACACGGACAGCCCAAAGATTTAAGTCTCTTGGGTGTACACCTACCAACTCTAGTACTAATTATACGTTCATATAGAAGGACAGAAGAGTCATGCATAGGGAAACCACTGCTGAGCCTAATTCAGTCACACTGGAGAGCATAAATACCAGATCAGGGCCCAATGGGAAAGAGTCTGCCCTGACTATAGTGTTTGGATGTCTCCATAACCCTGAGGAGCTTCGCTATTTGGGGTTTTATCTACTTTGGCTGTTGATGAGATCCTGTTGAGATGTGCATAAGTGCCACCTCTGGGATGACCTCCTGACTCACTTTGTTTTTTTTTGTTGTTTTTTTTTTGTTTTTTTTTTTAAACTTTCTTTTGTACATTTAGTAATTGAACATATAAACAATTAAAAACTAAAAATTAACACAGATGAATAAATACATACATTCCCCAATTAAATGTACTGGATACATATAATTTTTTAAAAATCAAACTATATGTTACACAATATATTTGGTTCATAGTAACACAATCCACAGTATTTGTCCTTTTGTGTCTGGCTTGCTTCACTCAACATAATATTCTCCAGGTTCATCCATTTGTCTGTTGATGGACACCTGGGTTGTTCCCAACTTTTGGCAATCATGATAATGTTGCTATGAACATCGGTGTGCAGATATATGTTCATGTCAATGCTCTCAGTTCTTCTGGGTATATACCCAGTAGTGGTAATGCAGGGTCATGTGGCAAGTCTATATTCAACTTCTTTAGGAACTTAAACAGTCCTCCAGAGTGGCTGTACCATTCTGCATTCCCACCAACAGTGAATAAGTGTTCCTATCTCTCCACATCTTCTTCAACACTTGTAGTTCTCTGTCTTTTTAATAGTGGCCATTCTGATGGGTGTGAAATGATATCTCATTGTAGTTTTGATTTGCATTTCCCTTATCATGAGTGATGTTGAGTATTTCTTCATGTGTTTTTTTTTGCCATTAGTACTTCTTCTTTGGACAAATGTCTATTCAAGTCTTTTGCCCATTTTATAATTGGGTCGTTTGCCTTTTTATTGTTGAGTTGTAACGTCTATTTATATATCCTGGATGTTTAACCCTTATTAGATATGTGATTTCCAAATATTTTCTCCTATTGAATTGGCTGCCTTTCACCCTTTTGACAAAGTCCTGTGAGGTGCAAAAGTGTTGAATTTTGAGGAGGTCCCATTTATCTATTTTTTCTTTTGTTGCACATGCTTTGGGTGTAAGATCCAAGAAACCACCACCTACTACAACATCTTGAAGATGTTTCCCTACATTTTATTCTACTAGTTTTATGGTCCTGGCTTTTGTATTTAGATCTTTGATCCATTTGGAGTTGATTCTAGTATAGGGGGTGATATAGGGTTCCTCTTTCATTCTTTTGGTTATAGATATTCAGTTCTCCCAACACGATTTGTTGAAGAGACTGTTTTTTCCCATTAACATGGACTTGGTAGGTTTGTCAAAAACCAATTGACTGTATAGGTGAGGGTTTATTTCTGGGTTCTCAATTCTATTCCACTGATCAATGTGTGTATCTTTATGCCAGTACCATGCTGTTTTGACCACTGTAGCTTTGTAATATGTTTCAAGGTCAGGCAGTGAAATTCCTCCCATGTCACTCTTCTTTTTTAGAATGCTTTTGGCTATTCAGGTGCAATTACTCTTTCAAATGAATTTGGTAATTAGATTCTCTAATTCTGTCAAGTAAGCTGTTGGGATTTTGATTGGTATTGCATTGAATCTATAAATCAGTTTGGGTAAGATTGACATCTTCCAATCCATGTACATGGAATGTCTTTCCATTTGTTTAGTCTTTTTAAATTTCTTTTAGCATTGTTAACATTACTGATTTTTGCGTGTTGATCTTCTATCCTGCAACTTTGCTGAACTCATTTATTAGTTCAAGTAGCTTTGTTGTGGATAATTCAGGATTTTCTAAGTACAAGGTCATTTCATCCACAAACATTGAGAGTTTTACTTCCTCTTTTCCTATCTGGATGCCTTTAATTTTTTTTTTTTCTTGTCTAATTACCCTAGCTAGAACTTCTAGTACAATATTGAATAACAATGGTGACAGTGGGCATCCTTGTCTTGTTCCCAATCTTAGAGGGAAAGTTTTCAACCTTTCCCAATTGAGTATGATGTTGGCTGTTGGTTTTTCATATATGCTTTTTATCATATTGAGGAATTTTCCTTCTGTTCCTATCTTTTGAAGTGTTTTTATCAAAAAAGCATGCTGCATTCTGTCAAATGCTTTTTCTGCATCAATTGAGATGATCATGTATTTTTTTTCCTTCAATTTGTTAATGTGGTGTATTACATTGATTGATTTTCTTATTTTGAACCAGCCTTGCAAACCAGGAATAAATCCCACTTGGTTGTGATGTATAAGTATTTTGATATGCTGTTGGATTTGATTTGCAAGTATTTTGTAGAGAACTTTTGCATCTATGTTCATTAGAGAGATTGGCCTGTAATTTTCTTTTCCTGTAGTATCTTTATCTGGCTTTGGTATTAGGATGATGTTGTCATCATAAAATGTGTTGGGTAATTTTCCCTCCTCTTCAATTTTTTGGAAGAGTTTAAACAGGAGTGGTGTTAATTCTTTTCTAAATGCTTGGAAGAATTCACCAGTGAAGCCATCTGGTTCTGGACGTTTCTTTGCTGGGAGATTTTTGATGACAGATTCAATCTCCTTAAATGTGATTGGTTTGTTAAGTTCTTGTATTTCTTGTAGCGTCAGTGTAGGTTGGTTGTGCATTTCTAGGAATTTGCCCATTTCATCTAGATTGTCTAGTTGGCATATAGTTTCTCAAAATATCCTCTTATGTTTTTTTTTTTATTTCTATGGGGTCATTTGTAACTTCCCCCCTTTCATTTCTGATTGTA
>JAQZBX010022416.1:0-31577 GCA_029593785.1 Cabassous unicinctus
CTAAGAGGGGCTTCATGTCCACTGGCAAGTCTATGAGGGAGCTACTTCAGGACAGGAGAGTTCTGGGGCCATTTTCAAAGCAGAGCTTCCAGGGCCTTCCACTGGGCTTGCTGTGAGGCCTGGGGGTGGGGGGTGGGGGGTGTCTTAAATAGGGCTTATCCCTTTTATCAGCTGGAGAAACGGACACAGCAGGGACAAGCGAGTAGAGCGTAACTGAGATCAGGTTTGTTCTCAGCCCACTAGGGAGTGCAGCCTAAAGGAGAAGGGAAGAGGGCAGTGGAAGGACAGAAGGGATGTCAAAGGGCCTGTGGCCAGCTGATGAGCCAAGGCAGTGTGGCCATAAGAAAAACAGAGACGGAGACAATGCTAGGTCTCAGCATTGCCGAGTCCCCTGTCCACAGGGTCTCAACCCTGGTTGGGCCTTAGCATCCCCGGGGGAGCTTTAAAACACCCCAGGCCCTGCCCCCCGGGTCAATACGTCAGGATCTCTCGGGGTGGGGCCCAGGCATCAGCCTAGGCGATTCCAGTGTGCACACAACCCACTGCCATGTTCCATTTCTTTTATCCTTCTCATTATCCCGTTCTTTAGAAACTACTGAAGGACCTCTTATTTCTCCCTTCAAAACCTACTCTGCGAACCTGTCACGGCTAACGGATCTCGCCTGGGTGTGGGCAGCTGCCTCTGCAACAGCACGTAATAAAAATACAGCTTCCCAGGCCCTCCCTCAGGCTATCCTGCTCACCAGGACATCGTGGGGGAGAAGTCTGGGAATCAGTATTAAACTCCATCCAGATGATTCTGAAGCATACTTTGGTTAAGAATCACTGTTTAATATTAAGCATAAATGATTTCCTACATACAAGGAAGAATGATTTCCTACATACAAGGGCACCTGATTGAGCCCAGTTTAAAACCTGGATTTTTATCTGGCTGTGTGACGTTAGACACACCGCTTCACATTGCTGGACCTTAATTTCATTCATCAGATGAAAGGGTTGGATGAGAGAGCCATGGTTCTTTGCCATTTTCAAGAATCTCTGGAAAATATTTATACCTCCCCAATTTTTCATGAAGAGGAAACTTAAAGAATATTTGAACGTGATTGGGGTTTGCCAGCGCAAGTGTATTCAGGGGCCATGGAGTTCAGTCAAGTCTGTGAGGCAGCCCTGTAGGGAGTGACAGAGCTTGGGGCCAACTGGAGGGAGCTTGTCTCTTTCCTGGGTTCTACAAGGGCAGGATACGGAATTCTGCCCACAACCACGTGAACTCGTGGTCCTGAGCCCCAGAAAGCAGCAGAGGCCAGCCCAAACCTCGATTTCAGTCTTGGGAGACCCCGAGCTAAGAATCCAGCTGAGCTGTGGCCAGACTTCGGATCTACAGATCTGTGAGCTAATAAATGAGTGTCGTTTTAAGTCGCTAAATTTAAACTTAAAATTAAAAAACTAAGTATGTGGCAATCTGCACAATGTCCACATCGTCCTCTTTGATTGCCTCCTGTCCACATTATGCTGCAGTGATGACCTAAAGAGAAACCTCAGCAGCAAGTACAACACAAGCTCATTTCTCGCCTTTGCCCCATGATCATTGTTGGTCAGCTGCGTCAGAGGATGATGGCTAATCACAGTCACTCAGGGACCCGGGCCATTTTCAAGACAGAGCTTACAGAGAGCATCTAATGGACTTGCATTGTTTAGATAGGAGTGCTGGGGTGGGAGGAGGTGTCATTCCTATTTAATGGAAGGAGGAAGAGACACAGCAAGAACATGGAGAGGATCCGTAGGTCTAAGTAGACCTCAATTTCCTGTCCAGGATGGCTTGACCAAACTGCGATGCTGCCATCTAAAAAATCAGGTTCAGGGTTCACCATGGAAGGAGAAGAGTGGGCAGGAAGGTCGAGCACCGGTAATTAGTGCTTTGGTCTGGAGGGGATGCGTGTCCTTGCCGTTACCCTTCATTGGTTATAGTTGATCACGTGACCACATCTAACTTCAAGGCAGTAGAGAAGCAAAATCCTTCCGGTGCCCCCAAACAGAAGACAACTAGAAAATGGTGGACATTCGTGCATCTCTCACACTGTGTTGGTTAGCTCTTTTGGAGGGGCAGGGAAGGCAGCAGGGTTGTCGATGGTATGCTTCAGGGAGCTGCTCTCCTAGGGAATCTGGTGGTCAAACGTGGGAAAGCTGAGGGATGCCAGGGGTTGACTGCAAATGGAACCCTTGCCTGCAGCCCTGGAGTAGAACAAAGGGCTCCCGGGGGCAGGGGGTGGTCGGGGGAGGACTGGACTTTCAAGTCTGGGCTGTCTTCAGGCCAAAGACGGCCTTCTTGTGGCGAGGGATTTCTCAACACAGTGCAGATAAAAATCACTTGGGTTTTCCATCATTTTGGGGGGTTGACTTTTATCTGCTCTCATGCACCCCTGGACATAGGGCTTGGTAAATCTGCTGGTCCACCCCAGAGAACAAGTCATTCCAGGTGGGCACATTTTCCAGAGAGCAGAAAATCTTTCAGAGCCTAAAAAGAAAACCCCGAGTGTTTTTACATTTTAACAATTTTTTGGAAGGAAATATTTCTAAAATATATGTAGCACGGCAAAAATTTATACTCACTACAAATCTATGCCCCCCAAAATTTATCTTTAATTATTTTCCTAATACGAATCTCATTTGGTTTCTGAAGCCCCACCTCCCTTGGAAAGGGGGATTAAACTGACCAGTACATGCCACGTTTGTGGCTGGCTTAGATCTGCCTCTTGCATATAGTCAGCCTCTTTTGGGGTAGGTGCTCGTCTTTCAGGATTCCTCACCTGGCCCCTACTGCTGGCCAGGAAGGTGTCTGGGAATAGGGGGACGCTGATGTGTCCCAAGGCGGTGGTGGGGAGGGCGGCTGATCCCCACGTGCTGACCTGGGGGTCTTCACTGACTTGCACGGAGAGGTCCCTGGACCTGCCCGGCTCCCGGGCGCCCTGCGGGGCCTACAGCTGAGGATGGTGGCTGGAGAGAGCCGTGGTCTGGTCCTTGGGCTGAGGGAGAGCAACGCTGTCGCTGCCTGGCCCCCCGGCACTCTCGCTGACTCTGCACTCTTCTGAGTCTTGGCCATGGCCTTGCTTCCCCCCTGGCTTAGGCTGAGGAGGTGACACTCGAGACAGTTAGCAGCCAGTGCGGCTCAAGCAGCAGCCACCAACCAGTCAGGGCACAGGCTGCCGCCTCTCTGCCTGCGCGGGGGCGTCTGGGGCACCTCGGGAGCGAGCACCAGGCGCCTGGGCAGTGGAGCGTGGTCATCTCCCAACAGCGCCCTGGTTCCCTGCTTGGCTGCACAGTGCTTCCTGACTCTGCCCTGCAGCCTCCGGTCGAGGGCACCTCGGCCTTCATCACGGCCGCCATCAGAGTGCAGCCCCAACAGCCCCCGCGGAAGTACAGGCAACGTCGGGATCTCTTCCCTTGTAGGCCAAGAACTGCGGCCAGCAGGGCACGAACCCTGGCGTCCCTTCCACCTAAGCCTGCCACACCGTCATTTCCGTTCTGCAGCCCCCCCTCCGTAAGGGCTCTTGGCAAGGGGGGGCCTCCTCTAGGGACCCAGCTGGGAGGCTGGGCAAGGATTCCTCTGCTTTCCCTTCCTCCTCTAGTCCAGATTTTGTTCTTTTGTGCTTAGTTTATTTATTTCTTTAAGGGTAAGTTGTATTTCTTTAGTATCTTCAGTGGACCAGGCATAGGTAGAGGTGCTTCTGGATATAATTACACTTTTTCTTTTGAAATAATTTTAAGCTTACAGGAAAGTTGCTAAAATAATACAAGAACAATATAGAGAACTCCAGTACACCCCCTAGCCACATACCAGCTTTGCCAGCTTTTATCATTTGCCACGTTTCCTCCCTGCCTGCCTGCCTTTTTCTTTCTTTCATCTATCTATAGATCTATATCTATCTATAGAGCTATATCACCTATATCTATCTATCTATCTATCTCTCTATCTACAGATCTATCTATTGATCGATCGATCTCTCTATAGATCTATATCTACCTGCCTTTTAAACACTGGAGAGTAGGTTGCATACAACATGCTCCTTTAACACGTAATACTTCCATGTACATATCCTAAGAACAAGGATATTTGCACTTTTGTTTTGAACACAGAATAGTGAGCAGGACTGTCCGGTGCTTCCTGGCTCAGCTTCCCTCCTTTCACCCTGGAGCCCGAAGACCCTTTTTCTTCTACTTCCCCTTCCCACCAGGAAGGAACTTCCCCTACGTCATCTCCACTTCGTTCGCTCCTCTCAGCAGTGGCCTTTGCTCTTCCGCTTTCCTGGGGCCATGGTGGCAGAAGCGTCTGAGATAGCAAGAAGGGAAACCTATTGGGAGGTAACTAAAGTTTGCCCTCACTGCAACTAGCATGCACTGTCCCTTGCTAGGAAAGGGAGTCTAACAAGATTTGGCCTTTTCTTCATGATTCAGGGAAGTCATTGTGACCACCTATTTTGTGTTAGAACATCCTGGCGTCTTCAGTAAGGCACAGTGAGGTGCAGTGGGCCATTGTGTCTGCTCTTAAAGGCCCCAGAGTGCTCTGCTCCTGGTTCTTCCACCTGCTTTAATGATTTTTCTGTCTCTTCCTTTATTATCAGGCAATCGGCTGCCACTTTTTTCTGCATGCGTTTTCTACTAGCATCTTGCTCGCTCTTTCTAATTTGCTATCTCAAATCTTCTTTAGATTGTGCATGCTGGTCACCTACTGCTGTGTAACAAATGACCCTAACTTAGTGACTTAAAACAACAGCCATTTTATTACAACTCAATCCATACATCGGGAATTTGAGAAGAGCTCGATTAGCGCTCTTCTGCTCCGTGTGCTTCAACTGAATGCAAACAGTGGTACTCAGTGGGCAGAGGGATGGATCTGGAGAGTCCACAGTTGTTCCACTCCTGGGACACTGGGCCTAGCTGGGACTAGGCCCCCTGCTCGTGGCCTCCCTAGCAAGTGGGTCTCCATAGTCAGACTCTTGACCTGGTGGCTGGCTTCCTCCAGTGTGAGCTCCCCAAAAAACCAAGCAGAAGCTGGGTGGCGTTTTCTGACTTGGCCTCCAAGGTCAAGCACCACTTCAGCATCACTTTCTCGGCTGTATGCAGTCACAGCCCAGTCCAGATCCAAGCGAGGTGAACTGGACTCCACCTCTTGAAGGTGGAGTGGCGTGGTCATGTCGTAGGAGACCACGTGGAATGGGAGATAGCGTCGCACCCATCTTTGGAACATACAATCTGCCACTTTGAGAAATGAAATAGCTATTCTCATACAAATTAAGGAAAGGAGGGTCTGAAAGAGGGCTTGAGCATTGCTTCTACGAGCAAAATAGATATGCTTTTGTGCCAGGGTCAGATGGGCTACCCTTCAGGTGTCCAGCATTTTTGGCCCTGGCTTCTTCTGTCTGTATTATGTTTTTGATGGGCAAATTTTCTGGATGACCGATTAGTCAAACACCCAAGGTGTTTACTACACTCAAGTTGGAAGAGAAAATTGGAGACTGAAAGCAACATTCAATTAAATGTTCAGCTGCTCTCAACCACCCCCCCGTCTCCCACCAGCACAGAGTGTCTGATTACTAATTAACATTACCCGGTAAAGATCCCAGGAAAGCCGGAACTCCCATGCCCAGGAGAGCTCAGGAGTCCCGAGTCCTGGAGCTGACCCGTCTCAGCTGTGGCCTGATCAAAGCCCCTGACTTGGTGCTTTAGAAATTGAGTCTGTGTCCAGGACTGAGGCCTGAGCTCAAATCTAGACTGACTTAGAACCCTGGAATTTGGTACCTGGGAGGGAGCCGGGAGTTCTTACCAGCACAGCCCTGGTATTTTAGAAATGAGGAAACTGTGACCCAGTCTGGCTAGCTGGCTTGCCTAAAACCACAAAGCCGTTCAGCGGCAGAGTGAAGACAGAAACCCAGCTTCAACCTTCTGTTCCTGGTGCTTCAAGACTGCCACTGAGATGTCAGCCTGAACAAAAGCATTAGAAACCTTAGAATTCTGTGATAGGCCTTGCCTGTAAGTGTGTGTGATATGATTATGTTTATATGCTAAACACATTTCTGTAGTATGGATTTATGCACATGGGCTTATTGACGACCTTGGGTGAACTTGTACACGTTTCTAATAGAGTAAGTGTTGTTAGCTAAGTTACTGACTGTGATACTAGAAAGTTTTCAGCCTGTGGGAAGAACGCTTAGCAGAAATTGGGCAGAATACAAAGACACTGGAAATTCTCACGTCTCACTCAGGTTCTGCCCGCTGTGCGAGCTGAGAGAGTTACTTCCGAGGTCCTAGTTCTGCTTCCATAAAATGCCGACAGAGTTAGCACACGTGGGGGGCTTTCTCTTTGATAGCACTGCCATATGCCATCGAACGCGCCTGTGCTGCCCACCAGGTCGCATCCGTTTTAGAGATGAGGAGACTGAGCTTCCGAGGGATAGAGCAGGCTGCCCACGACCATCAGCTGGCAGGGAGGGCAGAGTTCAGCGCAGTCTGCAGACTCTAAAGCCCATATGCTTTCTCCTGTCCTCTGTAGAGACCGCCTAACTCACAGGGATATGGGAGGTTCAGACAGACTGCGGAGCTGCTCCAGAGGGTGGAATCTGACCCTTGGATGGAGGTTAGAGAAGGAAATTTGGACTCAAATGACAGATAAGTTTCTGATCATGAGAAATTCCCAAGACTGGAGATGTCGGGTGGGAGGTGGTGAGCTTGGCTGTCTGTGGGGGATGACAGGTTTGGATTGCTGTGCGTGGCTTCTGGAGCCCCCGCTAGCTCCAGGTTTTGATGCTTCTAAGAGCACAGACCGAGGATTGCGTAGACTTGTGTTTACATCCTACTTTATCCTCCCACTAGCTCTGCGGCCTCTGGCAAGTGACTCAGTGGTTCTGAGTCTATTTCTGTTGCTTCATTTCATAACAGGGATGATGCACTCCACCATCCTCACGAGTTTTGTCCTCTGTAGTGCACAGAGCAGCTAATCCCTCTTACAGAAATGTCAGGCTGGGAGACTCGAAGCCCGGCTGAGCTGTACTATGTGTGCATAGGGCTCACAGCTAGAGTTTCCTCACCAGCCATTTTGGAGGAGGATGGTGATGCTTCCAGGGCTAGAGAAGTGGATTTGTTGGTTGTCAGCCAGTGAGAGCACCTGATACAGGAGAAGGGGAAGGAAGCTTCCCCCGGTTGAAGGTCCAGCCTGCTGGAGGCTTACTGGGAATGGAAAGTGTGAATGGAAGATTTGAACGAGTGGGAAGATGAGTTGGGTTGCTTCACTCTTAGTCAGTGGTCCTTGGGGCAGAAGTTGATCAAGTTCAGAAGAAGTAATGGTTTTAGTGAGGAGGGATGTTTGATGGCAGAAAGCAGAATATAAGGTGAGGGTGTTGCCCTTGGCGAAGCCACCCTGTAGGCGCTCCAGGTGTCCCTCGGAGCTCCAGCGCAACGCGGTCCTCGCCAGGCGCTTCGAAGGTGGCCTCCCTCTGCCATCGTACTCCCGTAAGATTCAGTCGCCCCAGCCCCACCAGGACACGGGAAGCACGGAGTAGAGGATGTGACGGCTCCGTAATTCCGGCGTGGCCTTGCAGACCAGAAGAGATTCCGTGACGCTGCCGGGAATTTGCTTCATTCTGGGGGAAAAAACAACCACCTAGCTTTTCTCCTTTCTGTGGAACAAAGCTGTTTTGTGGACAACCCACAGGGGTTGCTTTGCGTCAGTACCTTCTTCAACAAGAGCTGCCTCAAACCTGGTCACACGTTTCTCTGTGTCTGAACATGCACTATCTTCCCCACCCCTGAAACCCTCAAATTCTGTGCTTTTCAGAGGCTGAGGTAAAAAAGATGTCTTATTGCTTCAGCTTCACCTTTATAGAAATTTCCAAGCTTGGGTTTGGTATCAACATTTATTGTCCCATGGGTTGCAGAAGGTTTTATACTACATGCGTGAAATAATATGTTAGGAATTTTAGGAATTTATTTTACAAATTAGAGATGACTGAGTCATATTATAAAGCATGAAAGCAATTTGACTTCATTAATATTCAAAACCTGCCGGTTTGTTTTTATTCTTTAGAAGACTACTGCCTGACTCAGAGAGATTGAGTAGTTGCCTTAAAACTTCCTAGAGTGAGGTGAGGATAGAAATAAAGAAAATTTTAATCTTTTGGGTGAATTAAGTCTAGATATATTCAAATATACAATAGAATAAAATGTCTCTCCTTTTAAATGCCTGCAGATTCAGTTCTGAAGCTTTCATTTACTTACTTATTTGTTCTCAATCTGCTAAAAATATATATTCCTACATGCATCACGAAGTAAAATTAAGGGTAAAAGGCGATGATATCTACAAGTGTCAAATGTTCAAGGGAAAAATGTATACACACGCGAGTGCACGCGTGCACACACACATAGTGGCTGGTAAATCTAAGTGAGAGGCGCTGGTGTTCCCTGTACTGGATTATTCTTTCAACTTTTAAGTCTGTTTGAAAATTTTCAGAATTAAATTAAAAGGTGCAGGAAATCCCTACGTGCTCTTAGGCCACGTGTGCGGCCCCTGAGCCAAGCCTGGGAAGGGGGTGGCAGATACCTGGCGTCAGCTCCTTCCCCCGCCCCCCCGCATTCATTGTCGTTTCCTTCACCTCTTCATACGTTCTCGTTCCTGGTCTTGCTTTTCCCTCTGTTTTCCTACGTTGAGCTAGGGAGGCAAAACGTGGTTATTTGGCTAAAAATATGGATAAAAGTATAACTCAAATACTTGTAACCAGCTGTGCTTGAATTTTTTTCTTCCAGTAAGAAGGTCAATTCAGATTCCAGCAAAAATGGCAAGTTGTCTGTGTTTTCAGAACAGATTTAAAGAAATTAGGGCTTTTTGTTACAAATCTCTGCAAAATGAATTCTTTTTCTCTAAGGCCTGCTGAAGATTTACTGTTTCCCACAATATGGCACTTTGGTTCCAGCCTTTTTTTCTGAGGCTTTGATGATTAAAAACTATCACTACTATGTGTCTGTGGTTTAAGTGTCTGAAGCCACTTCCTGGAAAGGTTGCAGAAAAGCAGTTATTTTTCCAGAGAACGCAGAGAGGAGCCAAGACAACTCCCCTTGGCTCAGGGGTGGGCGGGTGGCAGTTTGCTGAGGAGTGAAATATTTTAGGACTTTTTTCCACTGAAGCTGGATTCTTGCTGAGATGATTTCTCACATCTCACCCTGATCAGTCATGCAATTTTGAGAAGAGGCTTGACGTCACTTAACTCGCTTCCATCATCTGTCAAAGGAAGTGTCTGCTTTAGATTTCTCCAAGACTTCTTCCAGCTCTACAGCTCTGGGAAGCTTCAGCTAGCCCCTGCGCTTGAAGGGACGCCACTCGACCTAGTGAACAGGGACTTTTAAATGGGTTACCAACCTTCATATCACCCAGGGCTGTTATAGTCCAGAGATCCTGAACCTGAGAGAACTCTAGGCTTTGTACAACTCTTTCTACTTTTGAGTTGAAGTGATTTTTAGTCGAGAGCAACTGTATATTTGAATACAGTTGAGTAATACAGTTCCTCTTGATTGACTAAAAATCACTTCAACTCAAAAGCAGGTGTTGGGGTTGCTAGTCCTGGGTTTAAATTTCAGTCTGTTTGCTAGCTATAAGATCTTGGCCAAGCCACTTAACCTCTCTGATCTCCTCTCATATCATCTGTAAAATCGGCGTCATGTTCACCTCATGGGGACAAAAAGAAAGAACGAGCATCCAGTAGGTAGCTTAGTAACGGTCCCCACCTTGGCAGCCTTGACTTTCTTTATTCTGTGTGCTATTTGTTATAAATGGTATATTTAACTCCTACTTCTTTCACATCCTCACTAGAGGATTAATAAATCTGCTTGGGATCAGTACAGTTGGGGACATGATGAGCTAATGAGTGTCCAAAGAGTACAAAGCAACTCTAGTGATGTTTCTATGGCCTTCATGCCAACCAGGAGGCCTGGGGAACCTAGAGGTGAAGGTACAGGAACATTTGTGCTTCAGAGACAGGTAAAGGGAAGGACCATATAGAAGCAGGGAGCGCTCAGGGAGGCCTGCTCTGGGCCAGCCCCTGGCTAGGGCAAACCTCAGGACCTTTGCTTCCTCCTATACACTTGCCCAAATGGGGAACTCAGAGACGGCCGCTCTGACCCTGTGGGTTCTGATGGCTCCTGACGGACGTGGGAGGGTTTCTGGAGTGCGCGTGGCAGTCCCTCCATGGGTCAACCCTGCTCTGGCCAGTCGAGAACCATCTGGGGTTATTGCAAATCCTTCACAATGATTTTTGTTCCAGGAAAGGAAAACAACCCAAATCCCTTCAAGAGAAAGGGGGTGGAGGTTGGAATTTTTTCTTTCTTTCTAGATTCACTCACCATTCCCAACTCTCTGAAAGAGAGTCATATGCATCTCTTGGGTACTTTCTGGGCCGGGCACAGTTGTTGGCATCCATGGGGGAGCCGGATGGGAAGCAGGCATGGCGGGTGGCACCATTGCTCCCACCCCTTTTCCCCTCCCCATTGGCTCTGCAGCGCCTTCCTCCAGGGGTGCTGCCTTTCCCAGCCCGTTGAGGGTAGGCTTGGCCTCGTGACTTGCTTTGGCCAATGGAATGTTGACAGACAAGAGTGAGCTGGTTCTGAGTGAGGCCGTGTGTAGTTTTGCTCACCCCATTCTGTGCTTGCTCCATCACACGAGATGCTCCTCTCCCAGGAAGCTCACCGGTCCAAGGAGGGCGAGAGAAACCCGGAGCTGGCTTGGACGCCACCTGCAGCTTGGGCAAAGCTTCGTCCAGCCTGGTCTGGATTAGCCAGCCTGCGCCTGCCCGCAGACCCGTGAGCAATCGTGAATGGGTGGTGTTCTGTGGCCCTCGGTTTCGGGTGGTTTGTTAAGAAGAATTGTGGCAGCAGGAGCCGGCACAGCAGACAATGGGATGTGGTGTGGGAATGACTGAAGGGCGATTTAGAAGAGATCGACTGGTCTTGGGGAGGTCTGGAGGACAGATGCTTCATGAGCTGTATAAGTCACTCACTGCTTGACCTCACTTTGCTTTTCCCCTGGCATGCTGTGACGGAGAGCTAGCCGTACGTAGAATCCCCAGCGTGCTGCAGAGCGTGCGCCAAGTAAGAATTAATCCATGTGGAATATAGGAAAGGTGCTCTGAGGAGTAAAGCAGGAGGACATTTTGACTTCTAGTCACTCATTCCTTCAACAAATCCGAACTGGGGACATAACTGTGAACACACTTGCCCTCTAGAGAGAGGAGACTCGGCTGATGGAAAATGCCATAGACAACAATAGAGCAGGAAAAGGAAATGTGGAGTACTGGGGCAGGAGGGTGGTCAGGGAAGACCTTGGTGAGTGGGTGGTATTTGAGCAAAGGCTGCAGGAGGGGAGGTGGTGGGCACTGAGGAAAGAGGGCCACAGGGAGCGGGGAGCGCTAAGGCACCTTTCTGGAGAGAGAAATTTAGGATAGGGCACCCCGACACCAAGAGAGCTCTGGTCCTGGTCCAAATTGAGTCTGTAAGTGCTCCAGGGCCTTGACTTCTGGCGTGTTCAGTGGCTAGAGCTGTAGATGAGTTTTTGTGTCTATCATCCATCATCATGTGAAGCCCCAGGACCATCTTCAAGGATTTCCCTCTCTGGGGGTGTCTGGCTCCCGGTGACCCCTGTCTCCTCCTCTAGGCTCCTGGGCGCTGGGCTTGAGATCCCCTCTTCCACAGTCCATCTGAAGTTGTCTGGAAGGATGCTTACCTTGTACCTGTTGATAATGGGTGCTTCTGCTTTCACCATTCAGCCTGAGGAACGCACAGGTGAGAGGATCTGCCAGGTGGAGATGGCAGCTCCTTTGTGAGGTTTTGTTGATTTCAAAGCACAAAGTGTGGATACTCACGCTTCTTCTGGCGCATTCTACCTTCCCAAGGCGCTTGCCTGGGGTCTCTATCAATCTTGTCAAAGGAGTGAGCTGATGGGAATGGTGCTTTTGGGGAGGGGGAGGGGCGGGGATGGGGGGAGGCCCTTAAAAAATGTGCCTTAGATTTTAACCACACAGCTTGTCGGAACTGAGCTCTTCTTCTGTCTGAACTCAGTGGGGATCTACTTTTAATGACAGGGGGTCAAAAACTCAAAAATATGGCCAATTAAAACTTTTTCTTTGCCAGGGGAAACAATCAACTTTCCCCACAAAAGATAAATTGCATGGTTAGTAGCCCTGAACTTTCTTGGAAAGAAAGGAGGGGTTAACTGGGACCCCCGATGCAGGCTATTTTGTTCGGGGCCTACGGAATCCTCAGACGTGGCATTCTTCCTGCAGAGCGGGCCTCGGACTGGCGGCCCAGGGAGCCTTTGGGCTTGGGCAGCTTTCGGACCAAACGCCCGACTCTGGTCTTTGTGTCCTTCAGAGGCTGAAAGAAACTGCCAATTCCGCGGCAAGCATTTCAAAACCAGCTTCAAGGTGGAAGGGGAGCCTGTGGTCCTGAAGTGCCCTCATGCGCTGAATTGGCTGCGGACCTCCACCAGTCCCCACTTCAACGTGACGTGGCATAAAAATGGCTCTGATCTTACGGTCCCAGGAGAAGAGACGCGCGTGCAGGTCCAGGACGGGGCTCTCTGGATCTTGCCAGCCTTGCGGGGGGACTCGGGCACCTATATCTGCACTGTCAGGTAAGCCCCTCTGGGAGGAGGGGGTGGGGGTGAAGTTCCTTGCAGAATGGGCTATTGCTCAGCTCTTCAAAATCCAGTGTGTAGGGACAGTTCAAGTCATGCCTTCTTCGCTGTTCCCAAAAATACTTCCCGAGGACGTTCCTAAAATCGCACTTCTGTCACTCTCCTTACCGTCTTTTATTTTTCTTCATAAAGCTTTTCTCCATTTGCCCCACATACACAGACACACACACACATTTAATATTTATCTACCCTATTAGAATGTAAACTTCACGAAGGCAGGGACCTTGTCTATTTTGTTCACTGCTGAATCCACATAATAGAGACACAAGAAATATTTGAATAGAATTTTAGACTTGGATGTGACCGTAGGAGGGAATTCCTCTAACCACTTATCCTACAGAGAGGGAACCAAGCTCCAGGGAAGGGAAGGCACTTGTGAATCCCCCCCAGGTAGTTGGTGGTGGGACCGGAAGCCCCGTCTCCTGTGCTCGGTCCAGTCCTGCTCCTTGTCGGCCCTGCTGCCGCTTGAACAAGAAAGCTGCAGCCTGTGGGTGGTGATCGTCCGCGCCCCCTGGCTGAGGTCTCCTGAAAGGCCCAGGGCAATGGCAGCGTTCCTGGAGCCCCCTTTCAGACGCTGCCTCCATCCCTCCCCAAGCCTCTTCCTGCTCCTTCCACCAGCCAGCTTTGAAGTCCCTGCAGATTTCATAAACTCACTAGATTTAGGGAGAAACCGAACCCAGAAATATTTACACTTAGAGAACCAAAAACGGCGACATTCTTAGAACAAAGGACTTGCTGGCCAGTCGCAGGATTTCAGGCATCATCAGCCCAGTCCTGTGTGTGTGTGTGTGTGTGAGAGAGAGAGAGAGAGAAATTTTGAGAATCATTTAAATCCGAACAGCCTTTTTAGCATCTCATGGCTTAGCCCCCACTACAAGCAATTTAGTGAAGGTTCAGCCCTGTTAACAAACCCTATTTTCCATTTCCATGTTCAGAGAAATATGGTCATCTGATTTTCCGCTAGCTAGAAATCACGTATTTTTCTTTCTTTTTCAGTGTAAAAATTCTAACTTTCTCCAAGAAGCACTACGAGGAACACTTACTAGTACAGAAGAATGAATAAACGGAACTTGGAGTCAGAAAGACAAGGGTGGGAATCTGTTAGCCCTCCCACTTTCTGTCTGGTGGGATATGGGACTTATTACTGACATTTATGGGTCTCAGTTTCCTCCGCGGTAAAGAGGCTTGTTGAGGGAGCTCCCTGAAATATAGCACGTGAGGCATCTAGCATGGGGACCGTTAGAGGAGATGGCCAGTATATACAAGGAAATGCCCTCTCCTTCCCCCAAAGCAGTACTTATTGACCAATGAAGTGATGATCTGCAAAAATCAGGGAGGCTTGGGAGCTGGGGCACGTTTGCCTTCAAGTTCAATTTTAGGCTTGATTTAAAAAATTATACCTTGTGCCCTTATTTTATTTTTTATTCCTGAAGAAAAAAAGAGGTCCTAGATTGAGGGAGAAGTGGAAATTCCAATGTGTGTCCAGCTTTCTTGGCACGAGGGAGAATCCCCTCAGTGACCTCTAAGTCTATCTTCTAAGTCTAAGGTTGGGTCCTGCAGAGTGAGAAGCAGCAGACGTTGCCATGGCACTCTTTGGCCTTTACGGTCACAGGCGTGGAGCTGCTGCCCCATTCCTGGGATTGTTGTGATCTTGTGATCTGGAACCTGTGTCATTTCCCACATGCCCCTTCTGTCAGTCAGGGTAGGTAATGTTGTGTGGCTACAACAAACATTTCCCAAACCTCAGTGGCTTAAACCAACAAAGGCTTGTTCTCACACATGCTGGGTATCTGTCGTGGACTGGTGGACACTCAGGGACCTAGGCTGAGGGGACATGAAGGAAACAGGCCCTGGAGCAGCTCTCCCGGCCACTGAAGCTTTGGTGTAGTCTAACTCATCGACAGCAGAGCCAGGACCTGTAATCCCACCATGCACTCAGCAAGGGGGGGCAACCAGAAACACGTGGCCAACACCACGAATGGCCACCACACTTGTGTGTGGGGGTTCCACACTCCACTTGGACTAATGCTGGTAATCATGATCTCCCCTGACACCCGTCTTTCTTTTGATTTATTTTCAGCAGCTGTCTTGCCCAAGGGGAATTACCAGGCTTGTAACTCTCTATATGTCTAATCAGATGGGTTTCCAGAGATATTGCCCTAATTCATGGGTTTTCCCAGAGTCCTAGTGGGCTTCCAACCTTGGCTTGATGTCTTTCCAGGTGTACGGTCTTAGGAAATTACTTAACTCCTGTACCTTATTTTCCTCATCTGGAAGCGACACAGTAATACTTCCTACCTCCTCAGTCGGAGAAGAAATGAAATAACCCATGTCACGCATGTAGCACATGGCCTGGACTGCAAATGCTCGTGATGAGCTAGCAGCTGCGATTACTATTTTTCGGGTGTGCACTGTTTCTAGACTTGCCTTCATCACATTTCTCCAACTTGCAATGAGACTGCATTTTTTCAAGGGGATAGTAAACTTTCTGCATCTTTGTTCATCTCTCTTTCATTTTTTAAAAACTCGATATGGAATGTAATGCAGATATCAATCTTACATATTTTGATTAATTATTTTTACTTTCGGGTAGTAGGGTTTTATCACTTATTTCTTTTACTTATATTTTTCATATTTCATTGCTTCCTTGCATATAGATTGTATTATATTTTTCTGTGCAAATCTGTCCTCCCCCCCCCGCCATATATCATACCACCCTCCTTTTCTCTGTTCATGCTTCATGTTTCTTAGGTAGCTGAGAACTTAACTGAAATATTTATATTTGTCTACCATAAAAAGAGTTCTCTTAATTTCTGTCTTCCTCCTTCCTTCCTTCCCCTCCCGCCGTGTTTCCAGCCTTGTTTTGCCCCTGCCTTCCTCCCAGTTCTGGGTTCTTCATAGTATCATGATACGGAGATTGTGGGTTATGCTGACCAAAGAACAAACAAAAAACCCAAAACTTACCCAAGTTCATTTTCTCCATGCGATATTCCAAAAATCTTTCATACATCTTATGAATCCCTCAGCAGTTTTCTGAAATTAGACTTCAGTTGATGAAAGGAGAAGTAAAGGGAATATCCTTTGCAGGGACCCCCTGGCTCTTTGGTAACAGTGCCCCCCATTTGGACGTGCCTCCCTGGGTCAGGAGGATGGAGCACGGTGGCACTGGACTCACAGAGCCCCGGAACCGTGGGAGACTTGGTAGACTTCCTCATGGGCCTGAGCTGTCCTTGAAATCAGACTTGCGGAAGCTACCTTGGGAAAAGCACAGCGTACGTCACTGCTTCTCCAGGACGATCGTGATGTGATGTTTTTGTCCCCCGAGGCTTCAAAATGATTAGGGACAGAAGTATTGTAATATTCATCAAGAAAATGCAGAATGCAGGATTTAATGGGGCTGGGGAAATTATTCTCAATTTCACTTATTTTTAGTTTGCCTTTCTATTTATTTTATTTTATTTTTAATCAGAAATTCCTCTTACTGTGATGAAATATCCGTTGAGCTAAGTATTGTTGAGAAGACAGAAGCTTCTCTGCCCTTCATCTCATACCCACAAATTCTAACTTTGTCAACGTCTGGATCATTAGTTTGTCCTGAATTGAGTGGATTTACCCGAAACAAAGCTGACCTGAAGATTCGATGGTACAAGGTACATCTTTAAAAATTGCCATTTCATTAAAACATATTTTTAACCGGACCTAGAAAAGATATAAAATATATCTGAAGACAACATGTTTACTTTCATATTTCTGTTTTTTTAAAACATTTCATTTAAAAAGGGTAATGATTAATATGTTCTCTTTTATTTTTTTAAAGATTTATTTATTTCATTTATTTATCCCCCCCTTGCTGCTTGTGCTTGCTGTGTCCATTCGCTGTGTGTCTTCTCCGTGTCTGGGGCAGGCCTGCTCTCACATGGAGGCCCCAGGAAGCGAACCCAGGGCCTCCCATATGGTAAACGGGAGCTCTATCCATTGCGCCACACCCACTTCCCAATATGTTCTCTTAGTTCATCTGTGGCTTCGGTAAAGGTCATCACGAGAACAATTTGAGAAGACAAAACAGAATATGCATCCGTAGTAAATAACAGCTGAAGAAAATCGCTTTTAACCCTGCCCTTTTCTATAAATTTTTGGAAAAAACTGTTAGTTCATATAATAACTTTAGACACATATTAAAGGATTTATTAAAAAAAAGTACATGACAGCCTTCGGGTTAAAGGCGTAAACATAAACAATAGTTACCCCCTTTCCTGGCGGAATGAACACTACGGGGTGTTTTTGGTTTGTTTTTGATATTCAATATCATAATTTATTAAAGAAATTTAAGTAAGAACAGGATATTTTTAAAATCTATTAGAGAAAAAATATAAAAAGCTTGATAAAGCCTCTTTTAAGTTTGGTAGAATACACGGCAGCCTCTCTGGGGGGCAATCGTTTTACAGTACCAGCAGATTGTTTTATAGTAAAAATCAATACTTTAAATGCATACACCCTGTGTCCTAGCGATTCCACCTCCAGAAATGTTTCCTACAATCAAACAAGGGTGCAGATATATGTTTCATGATGCTCAGTTGAGCATTATATAAAACTGGAGAAAAAAATTGGAAACAAGTTAAATGCTCATTAATCTGTGTCTGTTAAATTTATTATAGAGTATCCTCTCAAGGACTATCACGCAGTCTTTTAAAAGAATCATGTGTACCTATATATATATTTTTAACATATCAATTTTATTGATACATATTAATAAAGGATAAATCCATCCAAAGTGTACAATCAGTGGTATTCGGTATAATCATGTATTTGTGCATTCGTCACTTCAATCATTCTTAGAACATTTTCATTATTACAATAATAATAATAATAATAATAATAAACAACAAACAAAACTCATATCCTCTCAATCTCTCTATACTTTCCCTGACATATGTAGCTGCTATTCTGTTTCTTTCTCTCTAGTATATTTGTATTTATATTTTGTAAAAAGAGTCTTATAATTGCTGTATCCCCCATATTCGTGTTTTACATGAGGTTTTACTATCTTATACAGTCCCATGTTACAGGACTAACTTTTCTTCTAGTAATATACATGACCTTAGACTTTCCTTTTCAACCACTGTCATATCTGTACAATACCTCTGCTAGTTACAAACACCATGACATGCTTTCACCATTTCTATTCATTTCCAAAGATTTACAAACAAACTTTTTACCAATTCTACATAGATTAACCCTCAGCTTTCCATTCTCTACCCCCTTCTAGTTTCTGGTGACCTACACTCTAATTATTAACTCCATGAGTTTATATATTTAGTTCATAATAGCACAATCATACAGTATTTGTCCTTTTGTACCTGGCTTGCTTTGTGCAACATAATGTCCTCTGGGTTCATCCGTGTTGTCATATGCTTCATGACTTCATTTCACTTACCACTGCATAATATTCCATCGTCTGTATACACCACAATTTTTTTTCCCATTCATCGGTTGATGGACACTTGGATTGTTTCCAACTTTTGGCAATCGTGAATAATGCTGCTATGAACATCAGTGTGCAGATGTCTGTTCGTGTCTCTGCTCTCAGTTCTTCTGGGTGTATACCTAGCAATGGTATTGCTGGGTCACGTGGCAAGTCTATATTCAACATCCTCAGGAACTGCCAACCAGTCCTCCACAGTGGCTGCACCATTCTACATTCTACTGGGTGTTTTGACGGTTCCTTTTGAGAGCATCAGAGATGACATATAGGGCAGGTGTTGGCAAACTACGGCTCATGGGCCAAATCCAGCCTGACATGTTTTTGTATGGCTCTTAAAATAAGTGTAGTTTTTATATTTTTGAATGATTGAAAAAAATTAAAGGCATACTATTTCATGACATGTGAAAATTATTTAAAATTCAAATTTTGGTGTCCATAAAGTTTTACTGGAACACAGACAGCCACGCACATTCATTTAAGTATTGTCTGTGGCTGTTTTCATGCTACAACGGCAGAGTTGAGTAGCTGCTGTCGAGACCAGGTGGCCCACAAAGCCTAAAATATTTACTATTTGGCCCTTTACAGAAAACGTTTGCCAAGCCCTTATATAGATCATAGATTGATACTGAAAACTACAGCTACTAGTTTAATCATTGATAGAAATAAGCCTTATAATGGATAATAGGCTAACCAGTTGACTGGTATTGTCATATTGTGAATCTCTACCTGTCTCTATCTATCTGTCTACCTATCTATCACCTGTCTATCTATCTGAAGTGTCCTTTTGACATTGGGGCCTTAAAATGATTTTTCAAAAGTAGAATGAAGGAGCCACCTCCTGTGCGTTAGCCTGTCCCGCTCGAGGATACACTCTTGGTTTAGGAAAAGCGTGAAGGGGACAAGTGAAAGGTTTCCCCTGTAGAGGAAAGAGCTCAGGCTTGAGGTCCCCAGCTCAGGCCTGGGGTCGCCAGCCTGGGTTTGAAACCCTGTTCCTTCATTTACTGTTGTGCAGCCATGGGCAAGTCACCTGTCCTCTCGAACTTATTTCCTGGGATTGTTTTGAAGATTAAATGCAGTACTGTTTATGAAACACCTAGGACAGTGCTTGGCTTATCAGTGGTGCTCATCAGTATGGGTGGAGAAGGATATCATGGCGGTACTTAATGAGATCCGTTCCCTTCCTAGTAATGCTAATCTTTGCTCCGCCATCCCATGTACAAGCCCGTTGTGGACTCTCTAACATGCAGCCCAGTCAAGCAGAGTCTTGGTTACATCTCCATTTTACAGATTAGGAGATGGAGACACAGAGATGTAAGAAATTTGCCCAAGGTCATCCAGCTGGTAGATGGTGAAGCCCAAACTCTCCCCCAGGCTGCTGGGCGCCACGCACAACTCCTCCTTGGCACAGCCCTGGTGACTTAGGGGCCACGGAACAAGTGCTTTAGCGGGGTGCTGCTTGGCTTTTATTGTGCTTGATCACTCATGTTGGAAAAATTGACATTTCTACTTTTACTTAACTGTATTGTAAAGTAATACTATAGGAGCCATGTGGCTACCAAACTGTTTCAGCTATGTCTGTGTTCCCATTTAGAGAAAGATTATGCAATGACTCAAGGTTATAATTATCTTGTGTAAGCTTTCAATCATGGTTTTGAAAGAGATGAGCATGAGGACATACCGTGTTCATGAGGATATTTCCTCCGATCTCCTTCAGCTTTTTCTATTTTATTGCTCTGGAGGAATCTATTCTGCAGGAACCCACCTTTTATTGAGATGTAAAGTGTGGCCGCATTTCTCCCATTTAGTGTTTTCTTATGAATTTTTTCTCTCTCTCCACTGACTCCTAAAATTGAAATGATTTTTAAAGTAATTGCTGCAACATCATCTCTTCCGACCGTTGTTGCGGAGTATGAGGACTGTAGAGTAGCTCTTTTCCCCAGATATCTCCCAAAGCTTTAGGCAGCTGTTAGGCCCTAAATGGAAACGCATTTTAACTGACTTATTTTGTCAAAGAACAGATAGTCTTTTTTTTTTTTTTATCCTATCGTGCTTGGCTAAACATTTCCAGTGATTTTGTTTCCTATGCTAATAAATTCCCTTTTCTTAAAATGCAGTTAGATGTCTGGGCTGCAAATTCAGTATTGGGTAATAATGGTGATGTGATCCACAGCTTTTGAGATTAAAATCTGTGTATAATCCAACTTTAAAATACATTTTCCCTTAAGGATTCTGTTCTTTTGAATCAAGACAATAAGAAGTTTCTGAGTGTGGAGGGAACCCCTCGCTTATTTGTGCACAATGTGTCTGCGGAGGATGCGGGCTATTACAGCTGTGGCATGACGTTTCTCCACAAAGGCACCCAGTACAACGTCACTAGGAATATTCAGCTACGTGTCAACAGTAAGTACCTTACAGCCTGGCTCAATAACAAGCATGCCGGATTAAGGGTCATGTAGAGTCCCTTGAATGTCTGGTATGAAGCGCAACAAAGCCGGGTTATGTCATCTCCCCTAAAGCACTCGGCAAGGTAGAAAGCAGGTGTTGTGATGAAGAAAGCGGAGTCCCTGGGTGGTCCAAGTAAACTACTACAGGCCGCCATTAAAGGGGCTGAACAGTGGCTCCCTCGGAAAGCCCTCTTCGGGAAGCCCCTTTGGAAGCACACGCCTGTTGCGGAGCCAGCAACGGGAGCACAGAGCCCTAACTTTATGCATAATTCCAGGTTGCTAGGATCGTATCTGATCTTTTGAGCAGAAGGCTACACATCGGCATATCCAGTGGGAATCGCCCTTCTTCGTTTTCCTGAGATGTGTGCATTTGCCCCTGATACCAGGATTTCAAATAATGAAAACTCTCATTGGTTTAAGTAAATTCTGCTTCAGAGTAATGTTGTGAACAGGGTTGGCTGGGACTTTAAAGTTTAGTCAACATGTACCTCAGACCTCCTGCATGTCGGAGGTTGACCTAGGGGCAAGGGGCATGACAGTGTTGACGTCTTGGACTGTGCCTGGAAGAGTCTGTGCTTTTCTTTATTCTATATGCGGAACAAACATAACTGGTGTCTTTTAGGGGGATTTCAGAGAGCTTTGAAACACACTCACGTTAAATAATTGGTCTGTGAGGGGAAAGGGCTAACTTATTCTCACAGAGAATGCAGAGATTCAGCTTGGCCGCAGGGCAAATCAGGCCTCTCCTGTACCGAGGTCTGTCCTCACCTTTTACCGTCGGAGGTGAGGTGGGGTGGGGGTTTGGTTCCTATCAACTCCCCGGTTCGCGCCTCCTGGGCCCGCAATCACCCTGTTGGTGCAGTACTGCTCAGGAACACCAGGGGGCGGCCAACTCACACGTTAGCCTGTGGTTCTGGACAAGCAACACCTGGGTACTTAGACCTTCGCAAGCGAGGGCATGGTCCAAGGTCTACTGAATCAGAAGCCCCGGGGGAGTTTAACAAGCCCCCCAGATGATTCTGATGTACCCTCCCGATTGAGAACCACTGATGTAGCCAGCCCTCGGGGCTTCGCTCTCGCCTCTGGGCTGCCCCAGCCTAGGAGAACTGTGCACTGCAGCTCTTGGCTGCAAGGCGGCCGACGGAAGGGAAAGGCTCTGGTCAGGGCCCAGGAGCTGTTTTTCAAGTTACACTGTCATGTCGCCAAATGCTCTTTAATGGAAGAAGTGAGGACCAAGAGGCCAGTGGTGGGGACGGACAGCCTTTTACTCACCCCAAGCCATCCCTTTTACTCCACTTCAGGCGCCCAGTCTCTCCAGCTGCTCGAGCCCTGCCTGCCTCTCAGGGACCCAGGTTCTAATCCCTTGGGGGATCCAGCTCTGCCTCTGAAAAGACTTGATCTAATCCATTAACAAGACATTAGTGTCCATTACTGGGTTACTGCATTTATCATCCAATGTGGGTTACCTTTACAGACAGGTGGTTCTTGAGCCCCTGCAACTTTTTAAAAAGAAATCTCTAGAACCCAGGGCAGGCGTTTGGGAGGGGGAAGACATCCCAGGGCACCTTGACCTTTTGGATAAACCAATCCTGTGGATTTTTGTGAACCTTGCTATTTATGAGTGCCTTCAGGAAGCCTGGGAGGGGAATGGTTACTTGTTTATCACAGAGAGAAGGATGTCTGTCCGTGGAATGTGTATTTAACTGTGACCTCTTCCTGTAATCACTCTTCTGGGAAAGGCATTGGCCAAAGATGTTCAGTTTTGTCAAGAGCCTGTTTCCTTTGCCAGGCAAAGGCCGTGCCTCACAATCACTGGCCACACTGTAGAGGGTAATGATTAATTAGCTGAACAATGGGACTTGAGCTTCAGCTTGAAGTGAAGGCTTTCCTAACCCAATCTCTTTTCCTTACATCTTCCTCAGAAAAAGAAGCAGAGATGATTCCGGTGATTATATCTCCCCACCAGACCATATTAGCTTCGCTGGGTAAGGCTTGCAAGGACTGTGTAACCCACACGCCTGCCAGAGAGGCCAAATCCCAAACCCCGGGGGTGGTGGGGGCCCTTGGTCTACTGACGGCGCCTTTCTGGCCTGCGGTGTCTGGGGGAGACCCTGGCAGCCCAGTGGGAGAGGCAGAAATAACGAATGCCAGGGAAGAGTTCCCTTTGCAAAGGAAGAAGTGGCATTGTTTCAAAACAGGTGTACTTCATGAAAATCCTACTTACAAAAAACCTAAATGTGAAAACCTGAACATTTTGGGGGCATCCAGTACCCTTCTGAAAGGAATCACTGGATGATTCCTCAACACAGCCAGCATCTTCAGTATATGTAAAAATTCACTTTACCAAATCTTGATTGACACTCAGCATTTCCCCAAGACTCCACGTGTGAAAGGAGGCAGAGCTGGCCCTTGCCTGAGGCTCAGGGACAGTTTCTCCTTGTCAAAAGGGCAGGTCAGCTCCATGAGTGATGAAAATGACTGACGGGGCTTTAAATTTTTCAGCAGGTGTGTGGTGCCCCCACCCCCACATTAGCTGTGAGGTAGGAGATCACCAGCACGTTGTAGTAACAGCCTTGTGATGAGAACATCTTTGGGGGAAGAATCACTGTATTGAACGTCAGATATGTCTGATGGGATCTCATTCAATCCCTATATCAGCCCCTGCAAGGAAGCATTTATTTCTTCCATTTTGCATAATGGCTTTTGGGTTTTTTGCTCATATAGTAAACCTGGTTGTCAGATCCCATTGTTATTAATTTTTTAAACTTTTCTTTGGGTTTACTTTCAGAATTTAAATGGGCTGCTCTTAGTTGGAGGCCATAGGAAAGGATGGTTTTTGTACAGGCACTGGGAATGTGCCTGGCACATGAGTCTCAGCCCCCATGGCTGCCGTGCTCCAGGGACAGCCACCAGGAAACCCAGGGGCGGAGGCAGGGCCTTCCAGTGCGGCCCTCTGAAGTGCCTGGTGGTCACCTGACGTTGGCCTAATGGATTGCTTTTGCCTGAGGGATATCTTTAGGGCTGTAAGGGGTGGTGGAGGAGGGAGAAGAGCTGCATTCTGAGCTGGGAATGGTGCCAGGTTCATTAAAAGACATACCATGGGAAGAAAACAATGGGATGGATGTGTTCTTTTCCACCTCCCCCTTGATGACTTAGAAGGAAAAACAGCTTACCATGATTGGAGCAGGGGATCTGGCACCATCACCCTGCACACACGAAAGACTCTGGCTCTTTTAAAAGGGTTAACCTTAAATTAGGGCGATTTGGGAATGGAGAGTTCCTCTCTTTTGGGGGTAGGGAGATTGGAAGCCAGGGAACAATTTGAGTTGAGACCACAATGGGCAAGGAGAAAGAATCCAGATATTAACTTGGATTTTGGAGGTTGCTGGAATAAATTGTGGAAGAAGGCAGTCCTTGAATTCAGAATGACCATCTGAGCTGAGTGGCCTTGGGGAAGCCATTGGATTTCATGTGCCTCTGGGTTTCCATCGGCCATGAAGACCAGTGGAAGTAACTGGAGTGAAGTTGGTAAATATTAAAGTTCTATGTGAATGAAATTATTTAAGAAGATGTTTCTGTCTCAGAAAATAATTGTCCAGCGAGGGGTCTTTGAGAAGAAGAGGAAGGGTCCTCAGGTTTGCCGGGTGACTCCTTTTCTAGGCTGGCTTCTGACAGTGTCTTCCTATACACAGGATCAAGGCTGACGATTCCGTGCAAGGTGTTTCTGGGAGCTGGCACGCAAGCAAGCACCATTCTGTGGTGGATGGCCAACAACTCCAACATCGAGAGCGCCTACCAGGGAGGCCGCGTGACCGAAGGACAGCGCCAGTGAGTGGGCTCTTCTTTGCCATCTTTGAGGCGTCTTCCTGGAGAGCTGTTGTAAGACCTCTGTAGGACTCACTCTTCCTCTTGGAGACAATACATGGGACACACCTGTCACATTGAGAATTATTTTGTGATTCTAAACGCAAAAACTTAAGTTTTGCCAAGAATTATCGACTGTTCTTGAAAATATTTTCATAAACCCTTGAAAAGATTCTGGGACCTAACCACAGTATCTATACCACTTCCTCTGCTTCTCAGGGAACTGTGGGCTGGTTCAGTCTGTTCTCACAAGCATTCAACTCTAGAAAATATTGTCTCACTTTGAAACTAGAACAATCAGTCCTTGTAAATGGGAACCATTTGGGTATGAGGAAAAGAGACCATTGAACGTTCCAAATTTTAAAGTATTTTTAAATTAAAGTTTTAATACTTTGGATTAACGTGAACTTTTGCTTGCTGGCTACTATCTAGAAAGTTCTTTGGGGATGCAGTTTAGCGGATAAAAATTATGTGTGCTTGGCATGGTTCTTTGCTTGCAAGTCTCTTGTGAAAGGCTTTCCCACAATTAACATGCTCCATGTCAGTCCACTTACCCTAACCATTTACTTAAATCTCCCCATAGATAAAACAGAGTCCTAGTGGATCCAGCAATGGATCAGCAATGTTCATCAGCAATGTTCTCCCCCCACCCCACATAGACAGCAGTGAAGTGTGCTAGTCTTCAGGTTCCTATAACATGATGAACAGCAGTCGTTCTGAATAGATGTTTCCCCTGGCCTGTCTGTAGCTCTCTCATCTGCACTTGAGTTTCCAGAATGATGGTTAGCAATGGAGCTAAGAGGAGACACTCATGGGGGACTGGAGTTCTGGAAACTCCCTACTCTTTTATATGCAAATGATTTCTTAGTGATACAGCCAAGTCTTCCAAAACTAGACATTTCTATTCCTGCAGCTGGTTCTTATTTGTCTTTGTTCATCAAGGGCCTGAAAAAAAAAAAAAAGAATTTTCCATGATCAAACCAAATTCCTTACTTAAGTAATTGTAACAAGTATGCCATTAGAGTGACCGGTATCGTCAATGACACTCCTGCCTTCTGGAACAGGCATAGAAATTTTCCCAAATAAATAAGAAATGTAGAGACAGGCACTCCTAACCCTACCAGCCTTCAGACCATTTTGAACATAATGGATGCTTCTAGTCGAGGCTGTTGAGATGCCTGTAAAGACAAGCTTGCACTTGATACACCCCATTTAAGTAACTGTTTTCTTGCTCAGGGAATATTCAGAAAATAACGAAAACTACATTGAAGTGCCACTGATTTTTGATCCAGTCATAAGAGAAGATTTGAACACGGATTTTAAATGTGAAGTCTTTAATACAGTGGGTTTTCAGACACTGCGCACTACAGTCAAAGAAGGTATGTGTTTGGGTGGCACTAACGGGGAAAACAAGGTGTTCCGTGGACAAGCCACAAAGCTGCTGGTTCCCGGTGGCTCCTTAGGAAGTGCCTTGCATTTCCTGTCGGTGGAGCCCTGGGAGCAAACCTCTCATTTAAAACAAACAAAAAGCCCCGATGCTGCTTGTTGTTGATGTTGTTGGGTAGAGGCTGGGCTTTGGGAGAGCATGCTCAAATGAGAAAACAAACTTAAACAGGAAACTGATTTTTGGGAAAAGATAAAATGGCTCTGGGTCAACAGGCTCAGCTGGCCTTGAATGGCCTCTGGAGGATGGGCAGCATTTTTTATCCTGAGACTGAGAAACTTCCTCAGGGCGGCTTTAGGGTTGAGGTCACTAATCAACAGCTAATCAAGTGCAGGTGGCCCATCACCCACTTAAGGACCTTGACAAAAGGAAAGAAAGCCCCGTTATCACTTTTGACCAAGTTGGTTTCTTCTCAGTGCGTAACTGCTGAGCAGGAAAGGGAGTCTCTGTTGACAGGCTGATCAGATGGCCCCAGGCGTGCCGTGAGCCTTCCCAGCTGGAGCCTCTAGCCTGCCTTCTGGGCAGTCTGCAGCCATCCCATAAACCCGTTGCTCCACATCCCTCAGTTTTGCTGGGAAAGCAGATGCAGACATACTTCAGAGAGGAAAGCTGACGGTTAGGTCAAGCCTTAGGGCAGGGAATGGCAACAATCCCAACTATATTCTCCAGATATGGTCTGAGTTCCACCAGCATCCCACTCACCTGAGGCACGAGTTAAAATACAGATCTATGATTAAACTCTCCTGAATGGAGCCCAGGACACTGCGATTTAGCAAGCTCCCTTTCATATCAAAGTTTGAGAACCAATGGCTTAGGACACAGGTGGTGATTTAGGTAATTTGCATGACATGCATGCTGGGAAAGAGATGGCGTCTGTGCAGACTTGAAAATGGCAGGTGCAACAAAAAAGCAGAATCCAGTGTCTGGGATTCAGACCAGTAACCCCTATGCCACAGATGGTATCCTCAGATAGCCTTGATCCTGGTGTCAAGGACACACTTGGAAAGTCAACCCTGCTTCATCGGGAACAACAAACTCCAACGTCCTTCTCTGCCAACCTGCACTGCGCTTTTCTGTTTGGCAAGGAGGCTCTCCAGCCCCTAACGTGCCTCTGTTCTTCCTACAGCCTCCACGTTCTCCTGGGAGATTGCGCTGGCCCCTCTGTTGCTGGTCTTCTTGGTTTTTGGGGGAATATGCATGTACAAACGGTGTAAACTCAGACCCGGAAAAGCCTGCGGACTGACCATGTTAAAGACAGACTATGAGCATGTTCAGTCCTCTCCGTCTTAGATACAGGAAATAAAATAAGTACAAACATATCCTTTCGTATGGAAATGGCGCTGCCTTTTTGGGGGACTCTGTTCTGATCTTCAATTGTTCAACAAGAGTGGGCTTGTAGTAAAAAGACTTTCTGCTACTTTTCAGAAGAAAAGCCTTCTGTGACTTTTATTCTGAAATGGAGAAGGGACAGGATCACAGTTGCCTGCGAGTGGCTCTCTTCCCCTTGAGACCTAGTTCAAAGAACGGGGTACCCTTAGGCCTTCAGAAGAGTTGAAAATGGCTAAGGGAATGTTGAAATTGATTGACTAATTCATTCACTCAACATACATCTACCTGAAATCAGTTTTAGCCAGGAGGTATTGTACATACAAAGAGGGTTAAGACATAGTTTTCCTTTCAGGAAGATAGAATTTCACTTTGAGACTGGAAAGCATGATTTAGCAATGCAAAGAAGAAGAATCAGCAAGAACTCATGAATTTTTTTGGAAAGAGTGATTAAAAAATAGCAATTAAAATAGAGTAGACTCAGAAAAATGCACATGTTGAAACATATTAGTGGTCTGAGAAATAGATCCTACTTTGTAACCAAGCTTCTGAAAATAAAGGAGAAAGGAAGGGTATTGAGATGATCATATACAAATTGGAGAAAATAATCCAGAGCCTCTTTTGCATCATGCACCAAAAATTTTTCAAATAAATTAATGAACTAATTAAAAAAAAAAACAAATTGCAGGAAAATCAGCATGGCTCACTTCTCCACCTCTGCAGGTCTCTATTCAGATGTGACCTTTCCTTCAAAAATAACACCTCCTGCATCCCTCTCTGTCCCCTCACCCTGCCTGATGTCACAGCAGCACCCTTATCACACCAGTCCTTATGTTATAGATTTTCTTATTTATTTTCCATCTGGTTTTCCTACCCAAGTGGAGTATCTACTAGGCAGAGATGTTATTTTGGTCATGACTGTGTCCCCACTGCCCTCAGATCATACCTGGCATGGAGTGAGCATTTAATAAATATTTGTAGAATAAACAAAAATAGGATGAACCTTTAGGGGTCACTAGTAAGAAAAGAATCGCAAGAGTAAAAATCGACAGGTTTGGTTATATAACAATTTCTGCCTAATAAGAAAATAAAAGCAAAATTTAAAGGCAATTATTTGTGTCAAACAAGTTCAAGGAATTAATAATTATTCCATATAGAGCTACTCAAAGTTTTTAATAAAAGCATCATAACCCTAATAGATAAAAGAGCAAAGAACGTGAGAAGGAAATTTGCAAAAGAAACACATGAAGGACCACATGGAAAACTGGTCAGTTTCATTGTCACTAAAGCATAAGTGAAACTTATCACCCTGATTACTAGAAATTATGCAGCAATTATAAGTCATAATTATCAAGATTGTGAGACAAATATTTGTGATGCTAAGGAAAAATTATAAATTGTACAATTTATATGGTTACAACTTTATTAAAATTTGTTTGCTTCTAGACAAAGAGTAAAAATTTGGAGCATAGACTTTGAGGACAGATTTCTGGGCTTCTCCAAGCTCGGCCAGGTGGTCCCCTTGAGATCTTGGCCAAGTCCTTCAATTTCACACTGCATCAGTTTCCTCATCTGAAAATCGGCGATAATAATAGTAACTAACTAAAATGCTAATACTCAGAAATAGAGGAGGAGCAAACAGGTAAAGATCCTTGTATTGTGGGGCGGTGGGGGGGCAGGCCAAGTCCAGCCTGTCCTCTGCTTCTGTAAATGAAGTTTACCGGAACACAAACATGCCCTTGCCTTGATGTATTGACCTTGGCTGCTTTTGTTTTTAAAGACAGAACTGAGTAGTCGAGACAGTGTAGGCTGAAGGATTGACTATCTGGCCCTTTTAGAAAACGGTGGCTGACCCTCAGCTTAGACCAAGGAGATTATGAGTTATTGGTGTGGTACCTTTATTGCAGTTGATGAAAGTATATTTTTATAATTGTCCTATTAGCTATGCTCCATGGTTTACCTGAGCATTCACTGTGTCGTACAGCTCCATGGATTATTTTATTTTATTTTTATTCTAATAACATATATACAAACTAAAATGTCCCCTTTTAACCACATTCAAAAATATAATTCAGTGCTGCTCATTACGTTCACAGTGTGTGCTACCATCACCACCATCCATTACCAAAACTCTTTCAGCGCCACAGACAGAAACTCTGTACATATTAAGCCCCACCCCCACCCTGTGTCCTGAGAGACTTTATTCTAGGTTCTGACTCTATGAGTTTGCTTATTCTTATTTTTTTTGACAGTGAGATCATCAATATTTGTCCTTTTGTGTCTGGCTTATTTCACTCATAATGTTGTCTTCAGGGCTCTTCACGTCACTGCATGTGTCAGGACGTCATTGCTTTTTACAGCTGGACAATACTTCATTGTGTGTATGTGCATCATCAGCTGAGGGGCACTTGGGTTGCTTCCACTTCTGAAATTGTGACCATTGCCACTATGAACATCGGCGTGTAAATAGCCTGTTTTGAGTGCCTGCTCTCACTTCTTTTGGGTATATACCTAGATATGGGTGGCTTTTGTCTCTTACTTTTATGTTTCCCTGGAATTAGCCCCCCTCCTTGCCTGATCTGCTTTCTGAGCACATAAAGAGGATGAAGAACATAAGGAGGGGCAGGTCGAGGCCTTTGGGCACCCAACCAGGAATTTTAACCGTGAAAGGAAGTGGAAACAGGTTTGAGACAGTGGGGTTGGGTGGGGATCCTGCCTCCTGCTGCCCTGGGTGCTCTGCCTGCATTGTCAGGCGTGGGCACAGCTGCTCCCCTCTGCTCCGGGGGCCACTCACAGGGCCTCCTGGCCCCTTTGGAGTTCCCCACCATCAGATCTTTGAGAGCTTCAGCATGACCCAGAAAAGAAGCTGACTAGCACCAGAAGGGAGCCACCAGTGACTACTCAGACTGCACCTTGACTCATTTCCTCACCTCCACACTTTCAGAAGTGTGGGTTCATGTGTGGGAACAAATTAAGAGGCAAGCAGGAAATTTTGAATACGAGATTTATGATAATAATAAGGAATTGGTATGGTATTGGGATTGTTACATTTTTTTTTAAAGTTATCTTTCCAACAGACACATACTTATCTGTGACTATTTATAATAGGTATGATGTGATATCTGAGATTTGCTTCAAAATAATCCAGGGCTGGGTGGAGGCAGAGATGAAAGAATATTGACCACGTGTTGATGATTGTTGAAGTTGGTGATGGGTACATAGGGGTTGCTTCAATCTATTCTCTCTGCTTTTGTGTAAGTTTGAAAAGTTCCATAATAAAGAGCACAGAACAAACAACACATTTGACAAGAGTGCCATTATTAAACTGTGGTATAATAGCACAATGGCGTCCTACATAGTGGTAAAAATAAATAAACTATAGCTATATGCCACAATGTGCATGAATCCCAGCAATATCCTACTGAGTAAAAGAAAAAAAACAAAAACAACCAGAAACCTTATTTCACAGGTAGGAGCCCATATACATGTGATAAAACTATATTTTAGGAAGGCAAGAGAATGATACACCCAAGGTTCACGATAGCAGTTAAGTCAGCTGAAGGACAAAGGGTGGGTTGGGTTAGGAAGATGTTTCATAAAATTCTAGATCTCATGTGGGTGGATGGATTATCATTGTTTAACTCATTATAAAACAAAACAAAAAAAATGTATAAAGGTCTTGTGTCCACCAATCAAAACTATGGGTCTTGAGCCAAGGCTGACAAATAATCTGATTCTGTGCACCTGAGTCCAAATTAAACAAAAAATTAACATGGCTGATCCCATCTCTTTTATGTTGAGTCTCTTGGTTTAAATGACTGAAGGTAGATTTTTTTTCACCTCTCCCTACAAAACATGGTGTGTAAATAGTGTTTGAAAACCTCACACTCCTTTGCAATGCCTATAGGAAAAAACACAAATCTTATGTAATAAAATACCAGCTCCCCCAAAAGTCACTGGGGATGACAAAGGACACCAGTCACAAGCACTCAAAATAACTTGTCTTCTAAAACATGAACTTGATGTCTCAAGTATTCATGTGATTATGGGAATATACAGGGTCTTTTCAGAAAGGGTGGGATTGTATCCATTCTAAGGTCCTCCAGGGCGGGAGCATTCCTGAGCACCTGGCATGGTGCCCCATCATCTGCATGGTATCCCATCACCTGGCATGGCGCCCCATCACCTGCATGGCGCCCCATCACCTGGCATGGTGCCCCATCACCTGCATGGCGCCCCATCACCTGGCATGGTGCCCCATCATCTGCATGGCGCCCCATCACCTGCATG